>CAUYRT010053324.1:0-10624 GCA_963574885.1 Lepilemur ruficaudatus
GCGGTGGCTCACGCCTGTAATCCTAGCACTCTGGGAGGCTGAGGCGGGCGGATCGCTCAAGGTCAGGAGTTCGAAACCAGCCTGAGCAAGAGTGAGACCCCGTCTCTACTAAAAATAGAAGGAAAGAAATTAATTGGCCAACTAAAGCTATATATAGAAAAAAATGAGCCGGGCATGGTGGCGCATGCCTGTAGTCCCAGCTACTTGGGAGGCTGAGGCAGAAGGACTACTTGAGCCCAGGAGTTTGAGGTTGCTGTGAGCTAAGCTGACGCCACGGCACTCACTCTAGCCCGGGCAACAGAGTGAGACTCTGTCTCAAAAAAAAACAAACAAACAGACAAAAAAAAAACAAACTGAGAGCATCAAATATGGTTGAGGATGTAGAACAACTACAACTCTCATATATTGTTGGTGGGAATGTAAACAACTAGCTCTGGCAATTTCTTCTAAAACTAAACCAACCAGCACCTACCTATGACCACAATTATACTTTAGATATTGACCTAATAGAAATTAATACTTCTGCCCACAAAAACACTTCTCCAAGAATGTTCACAGAAGTCCATTCATACTAGTCAGAACATGGAAGAATGGATAAACAAAGTGGTAAAATGGAATACCACTCAGTAATATACAGATAAGAACTACCGATAAACTCAAGGACAGACTAATCTCAAAAACACTATGCTATGTGAAAGGAGTCTGACACAAAAGAATACATAGCATGTTTCCATTTAAATAAGGTTCTAGAACAAGAATGGATTTACTCTGGGTAGGGTGGGAGTTTACTGGGAAGGGGCCAGAGGGAACTTTCTGGGGTAACACAGATTTCAGTGGAACAAATGTACAGACTTATCAGAACACACAGTGATTCATTCATAAAACTTGTACAGTTTGTGACATGTAAATTTTATCTCCAAAAAAGGAATCATAAACAAAATTTGAATTCCAGTAATAACAGACATGCTGATGTATTTAGGGGGAAATATAATGATGTCTACAACTTACTTTGAAATGTGTTCAAAAATAAGATGGATTCATGGATGGATAGAGGGATAGAATGATGCACAGTGGTGGGTATATGAGTGTTCACTTTAAATTTATTTCAACTTTTCTGCATGGTTAAGCATTTTCATAGTAAAATGTTAGAAAATAAATCCTTTAAAATGGAGTCTTTCACAATAAAAAAATAACTAAAAAGAAAAAACTAAAAGGAAAAAAAGGAAAAAGCAATCCCAGCTTCATAAGTGACTAGCCACGTTTCTTAAATAAGTAATCTAAGCCTAAATTTCCTCATTTATAAAATATAAATAATATCTACTATACAAAATTGTTAAAGGACTATACTTGATAATATATATAAAGAACTGTTCTTGGTATAAATAAGCACTGAGTAAATGTTTTACCTACTATTTTTAGTAAGCATGGAGTACCTATGGCCATGAACTCACAAAAATAAAATTTCTTAGAAACAGAAGAGGATAACATTTGCACACTTTGTTAAAAGAACTGTAATGTTTGCTGCATGGATAAAATCCGATTCACTGTGATTTCTTTTCTACATGTGAATACCACTTATTAGGATCCCTAAGTGAATGAACTAGTAGAAAGGAAATATTGTATTTTTAAAACCCATAAAGCATATTTTTAGAAACGGTATTTCCTTGACTTTCATTCCAGGAAAATGCTAACACACGGCATGAAGCATGTGGGGCCCAGAAAAGCATGCCTGCCAGATGCCACAGTAATAAATAGAGCGGGGCCTTGGAGACCAAGCGTAAAAGGAGAATGTGGAGTACTACATCTCCAACGCCCTTCCCATCTGGTATTTAGTCCACTAAAGTTATGGGATTTTTGGAAACTCACTTTGGAGGCTACCTTTAATTAATTTTCTTATTTATTTGGGTGCAGCAAACATTTAAATCATGGCCTAAGATAAGCCAAGTTCTATGCATGCCTTCCCAGACCTCAGCAAAATGAAGCTGGGTAAGGTAATTTTAGAAGAAAAAATGTACTAAGTGCCGTGTAACGAAAGGTTAATACTACTTATATCCTGGCATCCCCCTTTTCAATATTCATTTCACAAATACAAGTTTAGCATTTTCAACCAACAGATTAAGCAACAGCATGTTTTCTCAAATGACAGAATTCTAAGACAGGGGAAAAAGGTAGCAGAATTTCTTTTTTTTTTCTTTTTATTTTTTTTATTTCAGCGTATTATGGGGGTACAAACGTTAAGGTTACGTACATTGCCCTTGTCCTCCCTCCCCCCAAATTTCTTACATGGTATATGTCTTACTTTGCTAAGAAGTGCATAACCGAAAACAGGCTTTTATAAATTATATTTTCTATGGGGCGTGTGTTATTTTTACGAGTAGATATTTTCAATGCAACTGGAATTTTTTAACATAATATCTTTTACTTCCAACGCAGTTATGTTTCTGATGAGCTCCAGAACTGTTGAAAATTAATTGTTTCATCCTCTTATCACTGCCATACTTTGGTTTTTCAAATGTATATACTTATGATAATTTTAAGAAACTGTGGTTAATGGATTTTTACCTCAAATTTTAAAACAAAAAATTATTTTATTTTTAAGACTAGTCAAGTGCAGTAGTGATAAGGGGTGAAAGAGTAGAACAAGCCAGGCGTGGTGGCTCATGCCTGTAATCCTAGCACTCAGGGAAGCCGAGGCAGGTGGATAGCTCAAGGTCAGGAGTTCAAGACCAGCCTGAGCAAGAGCGAGACCCTGTCTCTACTATAAATAGAAAGAAATTAATTGGACAACCAAAAAGTATATGTAAAAAATTAGCCGGGCATGGTGGCGCATGCCTGTAGTCCCAGCTACTCGGGAGGGTGAGGCAGAAGGATCGCTTGAGCCCAGGAGTTTGAGGTTGCTGTGAGCTAGGCTGATGCCACGGCACTCACTCTAGCCCGGGCAACAGAGTGAGACTCTGTCTCAAAAAAAAAAAAAAAAAAAGAGTAGAACAAGGAGATCAATCTGTGACTGTGAACAGTCAATTGAGATAACTCACTACCTTCAGACAAGCCCCCCAAATTCTTTTGAATTAAATGAAAAGTGCATTCCATTCCCTTAGCTTATCTTTGGTGGTGGTGGTGGGGAATTACACATTCTCTGCTAAAATTTAGGATGGAATTTATAACAGTGATGGCATTGTTCAGTAAATAACAGTCTTTGTTTGTGTGTGAAAAATTTAAAGCGAATGGAAATGATCTTGGAAACTTTATCTGGAAAATTTTGCCTATAGTATTTATTCAAGTGTTATTCGTATTTTAGGAGAGAGTTTAGAAAAATGTCTTTTTCGTAAAAGTAAGTAGCTCCCTTGTGTCTATTTAAAAAGGAACTCCCTCTCTTACCTTCAGCACACACACTCAAACTGTGTGCTATCTATGGAAGCTAAAGATAAAATTAAAGAAACACTGGCCGCATGCCAAATTCTGGGCTAATAGGGAAGAGAAAGATGCTCAGCAATCACGCTTCTTAGTCCTCATCTTTTTCTCCCCTTATCTGCCCATGCTAAGGATGCTGGGAAGTCTGCACTCTGTAACCTCTCTCTCTGAGCGGAGACATAAGCTCTAAGTCAGGTGCCCTGCACTTTTGATGTCTTATTGGTCTTCCCCTTGAGTGAGACCTTGCTGTTAAGAGGAAATAAGATTCTGTATGTAAAAGGAAATACTCAGTCACTTGGAAATCATCTTTCTGGGTTACACCAACAATACACCTGCAATCTTAAAACAGCCTTTCAGTTTGAACAGTAATGCATTTGTCAAAGAAGTATATTAGGAGCCCTATATTCCAATTAAGTTTACCACTGACTTCAGGCTTTCTAAATCAATACAAGTTGCTCAGGATGGTAAAAGGCCAAACTTCTGTAATTCTTCCCAGTGTGTATCATTCCAGAGTAAAATTATTAGGGTAAAGCAGGGACTCATGAAACAAGACAGAGAGGATTTTTGTTGTTGAGGTTTTCATCAACCACAAGCTTGTATTACTGTATTTTCTTGAGAGTGTACAACTGCCCTTGAAATGAAACAGGACATAATCCCAACAAGTGCACTTTCTCCCTAGTTCACCCTAATTAGGGAGGCTTCCTTATATTGTGTCTCTTACACAAGCATCCTTGAGACTCTTTGTCCTTAATTATATATGTCTATGTCTCAAGTATTAAGAGCATACTTGAAGTTTAAGATTTTTCCAAGTTTCTAACACTTATCAACTTTGTTTTTTGCCTAAACCTGTTACTTTAATTTTGTCTTTTCAACACTTTAGGGAATAATGCACTGCTTGTCTTTACATTTTGTATAGCTGTTTCTGTATTAAAGAATTCAAATTTCAGTTTCAATTTATTCAAAATGAAGTTGCTGATCCTTTAACTGGAATTAAGAACCAGATTTATTTATTTTTTTTTACTCTTCTCTATTTCATTTCAAATTTTAATGGAAATTTCTCAAATTTTATTTGAAAAATCTATAATCTAACAACATGACCAATCTGCTTTCTGCCAAGCCATCAGTGGTCTAATTATTACTTTCTGAAAAAATCCATATGGACCCTGATATAAAAAGAAAAGAAAAGGCCAGGTATGGTGGCTCACGCCTGCAATCCTAGCACTTTGGGAGGTCGAGGCAGGAGGACTGCTGAGGCCAGGAGCTGGAGACCACCCTAAGCAACATAGTGAGACCCTGTCTCTACAAAAAAAGAGAAAAACTAGCCAGGTGTGGTGGTGTCCACCTGTAGTCCCAACTACTCAGGAGGCTGAGGCAGAAGGATCACTTGGACCCAGAAATTTGAGGTTATAGTAAGCTATGATGACGCTACTGCACTCTAGCCCAGGCAACAGAGCAGGACCCTGTTGAAAGAGAGAGAGAGAGACAGAGAGAGAGAGAGAGATGGAGGGAGGGAGGGGGGGAAGGAGGGAGGAGGATAAGGAGGAGGAGAAAGAAGAAAGAGAGAAAGAAAGAAAGAGAGAGAGAGAAAGAAAGAAAGAAAGAAAGAACGAAAGAAAGAAAGAAAGAAAAGGAAGTAAAAAAAACGTGGAAGGATTGCATCAGGCCTATTACTAGACATGTTTTCTCACATTCCTCTGTAGCTTGATCTTAGCTGGCACTGAAACCCAGTGGCTCCACTCCAGCTCCTGAGAGCATGAGCCTACAGAGAAAGGCAGAGGAAGGCAAGGAAGGCTGCAGATCTGCTGGTAAGTTGAGCCGAGTCCCCATGCAATAACTTGGAGGCAAACAGATAAACAGAACAGCTATTTGATTTCCTAAAGTAAAATCTACTGGAAATAGAGAGTTTGTAATTTGTTGGAATTCCACCACATTTATTAATAAATGTGCCAAATGAGAACCCAAGGCCATTAGATCCATCATGATGATGGATATTGATAAACATCACAAGTTTACTGTTAAGAAAACAGCACTAGTAATCTTATATTGAAAATATCAGTACTACCACAGAACAGTTTCTATTTAAAAACATCTGTGAGCTAAGACTGAAAAGTTACCCTGCTGATTCCACACATCCATGACAGCCTAAGCAGTATGGTGCCAGCGGGGCAGCAATAGGGAATGTGTGCCAACATTTCTGACAGAAATTCTATTTTCTGAGGACTTATGCTCAGTTACAAAAGTCTGCTGAAAACTAAAATTGGCACAAATCTTACCTTAGCAGAATTCTATCATATACAACAAAAGTGAAGATTAAGAATGGGGAAACCCTACAAACCTGACTTTCAGAAAACAACAGAGCATTGCTAAGGAAAACCAAAGGATTATTAAATTAATCTTTTTATACTGAAAATTACATTTGGAAAGTGGTAAGATCATTAGACTGGAAGTCTAATAATTTCCAGTATCTGGAAGGGAATAAATAATTTAAAAGAGCAATGATTGAATATAGGAAAAACTTTATCAGTTTTAGGAATAATTGCTTTTACTCTTAAATGTTTTATGTTGTGTATTTTTAGTCATGGCAACTGCCTGAGCCCATGATCATATACAAAAATATAATTGACCCCCCCAAAAAAGAAAGCTTTACTCTCTTAGAATAGCAAAACAAGAAGAGAATTTGAAAATAGTCTAAAGTTAAAGATATACAATTCTTAAAATTTTAATGTAGAGGATACTTTTTTTAGAGCCCTAAATAAGCTAGGAATCCTAAACACAGACTTTAATTTGAAAAATTCTTGGAAACTGATGCTCTCAGTTAACTCTGATCTTCCCTTTGTTTATAGATATCAGTTTTTAGTCATAGGAGGTCTAAGTATTGACATTAAATGTTCCAGTAGATAAAAGATGATTAAGAAAATTTAACATATTTCCAAGTCAAACGAGCATGTAACCTCTACAAATATTTATTACTAGAATGTAACCTGTACAAATATTTATTTTTATTCATTCAATTACTCAAAAAAGATTTATTTAGCACATTCTAGGCAAAACATTCCATAAACCCTAAAATCCACCAAAAAATACAAATATATATTCATTTGATAATTTTTGATAGCTCCCATTTTGTGAGGGTACCAAACACTAAACAAACATTTAAGTTGAGATAGATCTGATATCTTTCACAATATACCAAACTTTTAAAAACTCATGCACATTTTTCTAACGTTCTCATGAAACGAGACAAAAGGGAATTTTTTCTTGCTCTAATGGAAGAGAAAAGGCCTCTAAAACGAGGTGACCTCCAAGATAATGGAGTGTAAAAGGATGTGCAAATGTACTTCAAGAAGTATCTCTCCTGGACACCAATTGAGTTTCAGAAGCTAAGGGCAGGAAATAACTGCTTCTTCCTTCCTTTATTCTCTCTAGTTTGTCTTTGCTCTCTTTTTTTTTTGGTCAGTTCTTGCTCTTCAGACACAATTGTACTTGATTGAGATGGAACTGGTAAAGCCACATTAGAAACTGCTCATGGAAAAATCAGTAGAAAAGCATAGAGACACATTTAACAGAAACAACAAAACAAAACAGGAACTTTGTTGACAGGAAGGAAATAAAAGATTTTGTAGCAGAATGTAAAGAACAGATATATCCCAAGTGCCTATTTCCCCGCAGGGGATACAGCGAATCGCATAGTAAACTCACACGTCTGCTGTGAAAGATGCCATGGGTGCGGGCAGATGACTGTCCGGAAAAAGCAAAAGACTGGTAAATGTTCTGCCGTGAAAAGCTGAGCATCCTTCATTTGTGGAAAACTATACAACAATTAACCACCACAAATGAGCCAGACCTACACCTGTTAACAGAGATAACTCTAAAAAAATTCGTGCTCAGAAAATACAATTTTAAAGGCATATATTCAGTATGATCCCATCTATGTAAACTTAAAAATCATACTGTATATATAAACAGACATATTAATTATGAATATATATATAATAAATGGAATAACATAAAATATCCCAATTACATTGATATTACCTGTAGGAAGGGGAGAGTAGGAATAATGGTGGGGTTTTTTTTAACTATAAAAGTTAGAGACCTGAAGCAAATATGGTAGTATCAACATTTTAAAATATGGGGGTAGATACATAGGCTTTATTCTTTTCTGTAGATTTAAGCTACTTCATAACAAAAATTAATATATTTTTTGAAATTTCTTGTTAAAAAAGAAAACTGCAGACATTGAGACAATTAGAAGGAATTATTCTAATAAGTCTAATTTTCTTGCTTCTGAGCTGGGAATATATAAGGCTGATTATTTTCCACCTTCAGAAATAAGAATGACAGAAAGTTAATGTAGAAAAAAAGATTGTCCTTAATATGAGAAGTCAGTGACACTTTTGGCAAATGTGTGGTCATTTCCAGATAGAAGTGAATTATATCTGAACCTAATTATATTGAGTCCTTGGTGTTAATCTGTTTCGCATCACTATAAAGGAATACCTGAGACTGAGTAATTCATAAAGTACAGAGGTTTATTTGGCTCACGGTTCTGCAAGCTGCACCAACATCTGCTTCTGGTGAGGGCTTCAGAGAACTTCTGATCAAGGTGGAAGGCGAAGGGTGGCAGGAGTGTCACATGGCAAGAGAAGGAGCAAGAGAGAGGGAAGAGGTGGTGCCAGGATCCTTTAAACAACCAACTCCCCTGTGAACTAGTAAAGCCAGAACTCGCTCTTTACCCTGGGGAGGGCACAAAGCCATTCATGAAGGATCTGCCTGCCAATACCCAAACACCTCCCAGCAGGCCCCACCTCCACAGTGGGGATGGAATTTCAACATGAGATTTGGAGAGGCCAAATATCCAATTTGTATCAGTCCTCTAGCTTTAAAAGAGTGTTTCAGCTGATAAACGAATCACGTGAGTTACTCTTTCTCTTCCTCATGGGGTGTCAGTGTAAGGTTTAAGGGACACAGTTAATGGATGCCACATTTTCACTGTTTCTACAAATGTATGACTACAGTCTGGATTTTGGAATAATAATTTGCACACTTATAAGTGCTGATTAGCTGTGCAAGACCACAATTAACATTTTATTTTTGAGCTTCTCACAAAGACTTCCTTTTCTTTCAAAATTGCCAATTAACATTTTCTAATATAATTCCCAAAGAGCTCATTCATTGAGTGCTGGGGTGGGGGGGCTCCAGCAGGAAGAAAACCTACTAACATTTTATTAATTTTGGATCATGTGTAATTCTTAGAATTAATGGCAATGAGCCAAAGAGAGTTTTTAAAAATCATAACTGAAAATAAGCCTGAAACATTCTACTAGTAAGGCAAGAGTCACTTGAGTTATATTATTAAATATGAGGGGTAGAAATAAATCACAGACACAAGTGGTATTACACAGCATGCATTTTTCTGAAAAAAACAGACTCCATGCATGAGGATTAGATATACACCCACAATAAGAGGGCATATTGACCTATAATTTTCAATATTACATCCTTGTAGTTTTTATTATATGCTATTTTTCAACTAGTAGAGGAACATGTTCTCATAAGGCTAATATTTATTCTTCCATGTTTATAGAGCTAGGAGCGCATTCCAGGAAATGAGAAATTCTGAGAAGCCAAATATAACTTGATGTCCTATGAACAAAAGAAGACAAGACAGGAAAATCCCCAAGTTTTAAAAACCTGACTCAGGAACTCAGTCATAAAGCTTTAAATAATTAAATAACACAAGATAACGGAAGTCTTTTGGTATTATTTTTTCTATCCCCATAAATGTAGCCCTTTTATAGATGATACATCATATCATATAGGATTTCTCATTTTACTAGAAAGCAAAGAAAAGGCTCCTTTAGTCCAGTTCTCATTTTCAACTCTCTACTTTGTGTATTTAGTGGAAGCTACGGCAGATATTAAGTATAATCCTGCTATAGAAACGGAAACACCCCTACTTAGAACTGTAACCTTAACTGCTGAATTATCATTTTGTTATTAAGTAATCCATGTACTAGGGAATTCAATGATTTCTTACCTTACACCCAAAGAAAATACTCATGCATGAGAATTTGGTTTTCCATGGGGAGGTTGTATCCATATTATGGTAAAAGTCTCAAGAGCTAAGAGCCTTAGCAAAGCTTTTGGAGGGAGAAAGTCCCCAAAGCTCAATTGTTTCTATGTCTTCGCCTTTAAATTTATAACTTTACTTGAGCCCTTGGAAGAATCAGGAGAGAGAAAGACGTTGCCATGTCCTCACATTCCACGTTCATGAAGAACTAACTGGGGGCCTGCCACAGGCAGGTGAGGGAGAAGGCAGAATGCTGACCAGACAGCAGGGGACTGAGCTAAATGATGTTGGACTGAAGGGAGAGGAAGGTTAAGCCAGAAGCACGCACTCCTCGGGCTCCCCATAAACTGACCCTTGCATTTCTGAGGAAGCCTGTGGCCTAGAGCAGAGAGTTGAAACTAGGGTGCTCGGTGAAAAGCAAGTGAAAAAAATAATACTTCATTACTTACCTTTTTCTCAGTCTTCCCTCAGAGTTCGTATTTTCTATCCCTTCCACGCGGTACCTGACCTCAGCCTCACTACTTTCCCTGAGGCCCAGCCCCCACTGCTTCCCTCTATCCCCAGAGCTGTCCCCTCTCTGCCATTTTCTGTATTGAGTTCTAATAGTGTCTTTCTCTTTGAGCTGGAACCCATTCTACTAAGTGAAGTATCCCACGAATGGAAAAACAAGCACCACATGTACTCACCAGCAAATTGCTTCTGATTAACACTTAAGTGCACATATAGTAGTAACATTCATCCGGTGTTGGGCAGACGGGAAGGGCACGGAGGGGATGGGTATGTATACACTTAATGGGTGCAGTGTGCACCATCTGGGGGATAGACACGCTTGAAGCTCTGACTCTGGTGGGGCAAGGGCAATATACGTACCCTAAACAACATTTGTACCAACATAATATGCTGAAATAAAAAAAGAATTAAAAAAATAAAACAACTCCAATAAAGGACATAAAACAATGGGAAAAAAAAGTATCTTTCCTTTATCCAGGTTCCTGTATGAAAAAAAATGATCTCCTTTAAACACCAAACCAGAATTTCTGGTTCTTCGAAAGAGTCCACCCATCCATAAGTGCATATTAGTGTGTTTCTAGACAGCTGAAAATACATGTAAGCTCAGAGTAGAAGTATGATAGGGTGGAA
>CAUYRT010053325.1:0-11515 GCA_963574885.1 Lepilemur ruficaudatus
ATCCGCCCACCTCGGCCTCCCAGAGTGCTAGGATTATAGGCGTGAGCCACCGCACCCAGCCTTAAACATCATATTTTAATATCATATTTTGACACCCTACTTTTCCCAAATCAAACTGATTCTTTTGGCTTTGACTAGTAACAGACATACAGAACTACTAGTCATTCCACTGCTGTTCAGGCATTTGGATGAGGGCCAGGTGAACACCAATGGGTGATTTACACTGAAATGTTTAAAGAAGTCCTTAAGGAGACCTACTGAGCAGAACCATCCTCCACCCCACCAGGGTGGTAAAAGTGGGGTGCTATGAGGCCTCCATCCAGCTTAGACTTGAAGTTTATTCACTTATGCAGGGTCACAATCTAGGACAGGATCACTTACCCTGTCCAATTTCTCCTCCTAGCCCATTATCTCCCTGTTTTGCTCCCTCACTGGGGAAGGGTGACTTGAAAGAAGAAGGGACCCTGTAGCATGAACACGGCCAGCAAAAGCCCTAACAGGCTTCTTTTTCCCACCCTGATTAACCAAGTTCATTGCACAAGTGTTTAAAAACTGGGGCTTGCATGAGCTTCCCACCTATGTTGGAGTGAGGAGCAGTGTGGAAATCTTGTGGGAGGGAGAAAACCTGGCCTGCTTTACTGTGGCCTCGGATAGTCTCCTCACCTGGCCCTCCCTCCCAGGGGCCCAGAACACAGGATGCTCTGTTTCCAGATGTGACAGAGAGAGTACCTACAGGGATTATAAATCATAATTGCATCATAATTTTCAGTTCTCTTTTAGAAAGGATGATTTTAAAGTGCTACAGGACATGTATGCGGAAGTATCCAACAGGATGCTGGCACTTCAGAATTTGATTTCATGAGAGAGATCAAAGTTGACAAGTAGATTGGGAAGTCATCAGAATGGGGGAACTAAAATCATAGGAGTGTTGAGTAAATTATAGGAATCATAGAAATGAGAGGAGGATCAAAGGATGGCCTGCAGAAATATTAAACCAGTAGCACAAGAGGGGCAGCATATATAAGCTTTATAAATACAAACATAGACACACATATATAATGCTGCACATATAATACTATGCAATTTTATCCTTCACAATTGTATAATATATTTTTCTTCTTCGAACTCACATTCTATTTTGTTCTCACAAAGCCCTGTAAACTTGACAGTAGCAATAATTACTATTTCATTTTTTAAAATGAGTTAAAAAAAAAACATGAAACAATTACACATTCACCCAAAGACACCAGCAAGTTAGATGTATAATGGTGATGACAATTTCTGGCCCAGTATTCTTTCCGCTTAATGGTACTGCATCCTAAACATGGCATCCTTTATCCATGCTTAGTTTCCTGTCACAAACAAATGCAAATAAGAGCACCAACAGAAAATAATCCAGAAAAAAGTAATTACATAAGATAACATTTTTAGTTCCTTAAGTAACTAGCTTAGTAGTGATTTTAAGAAAGGTCATTTTCACCATTTGCATTTCTGTTTCCCAATTTGTAAAATCGGCATTCTTGCCTTCCATTTTCATCTCAAGGATTATATAATGTTCAGAGAGACTTCTGAGTTCCCAGGATTATTACTATAAAACCCAGTTCTGGTACTGATGAGAAAATTAAGTCAAGAAAATGACCATATGAGAATTAATTTTACTTCATTTTTGTATCATTGAAGTTTTCAGAATTGGAAATTTAACTCAGATAAGTATTAAGCAATTTCTCAACAAGGCCTCCTATTAGGAATGATCAAATATAGAAAAATAAAATATAGTGGTTATAAGAACAAACTGAACCCAGAAAAACAAGGTTCCAATTCCAGCTCTGTAGATTATTATCTGTTTATAGCATGTAGTAACCTCCATGAGTTAGCTCTTAGGATTATAATAGTTATTATTATTATTCCTACAAGTAATGAGACTGTAGAACCCACTAAAAACACCAACTGCCATAATGCCCTTTTGATCTTCCAAGCTTACTTTCATTCTAAGTATCCCAAAATATCAGTTTCCAAGTATGAACACTGACATAACATTTTTGGAAATTAAATTATTCTTACAATCCTGCCTACCACTCTCTGTTTCTAGAGAACTATGAATGATCATTTTTTATGGACAAAAATCAATGTAAACTGAAATTCTTTTCAAAGTAGGGCAAAGATCATTTGAATTGCCTCTTCAGAGAAAAACAGGCTGAGAAAAGGAGTCTTGGAATGCTACTATGAAGCCCTACAGAAAAACTTATCAGATTCCCATGATGCACTAGGACTTTTTAATTGGAGAATTGCTTGAGTTTAAACCTAAAATTTATTTCAATGTTTCCCATTTTTATTGTGCGTAGAGTCTAAAAATCCCACTGAGAAAATAACCAGTGGCAGTTTAAAGCAATTATAAATAAATAATGAAGAAGCTCAGAAACAATTACATCAAAATATCCATTTTTAGTCATGGGACCACTAGGATGGAGAGATGAGTTCATATGTACATGTAGTAACAATTTCTAGGGATTTAAACAATGTGCTATGTATTCCTCATTTACATACATAGTTGACGCTGAAAGGGGAGAAAGAGAAAGAGAGAAAAACTGACTAATTTCTAAAATAGACTGCATTCAATGTAATTATTAATATATGTAGTAGAAAATATGGGTTTTTACTGAAAAATAGAATCCAATTGGAGTTTCTTATTCTTTTTTCTTTTTTTCATTATTTCAAAATATTACAGGGGTACAAATATTCAGTTACACGGATCATTTTTGTTACGTTTCAGTCAGAGTTATAAATGTGCCCATCACGCAGATAGTGTTCATTGTACCTGTTAGTAGGGTTTTGCCCATCCTCTCTCCTCTTCCTCCCCCTGCTCGATTTCCAATGAGTTTTACTTCCCTCTGTGCACATGTGTGCTCATTGGTTAGTTGCAATTTAATAGTGAGTACATGTGGTGTTTGTTTTTCCATTCTTCAGATATTTCACTTAGGATAATGGTCTCCAGTTCCATCCAAATTGTTGCAAAAGGCCTTAATTCATCCTTCTTCATAGCTCAGTAGTATTCCATAGTATACATATACTACATTTGTTAATCCATCATGAATTGATGGTCATTTGGGTTGATTCTACATCTTTGCACTTGTGAATTATGCTGCAATCAACATTGGAGTGCAGGTGTCTTTTTGATAAAATGCCTTCCTTTCCTTTGGGTAAATACCCAGTAATGGGATTGCTGGATTGAATGGTAGGTCTACATTTAGTTCTTTGAAGAATCTCCATACTGTTTTCCATAGAGGTTGTACTAATTTGCAGTCCCACCAACACTGTATAAGCATTCCTTTCTCTCTGCATCCATGCCAGCATCTATTGTTTTTGGACTTTTTAATAAAAGCCATTTTAACTTGGGTAAGGTGATATCTCATTGTGGTTTTAATTTGCATCTCCCTGATGATTAGTGATTTTGAGAATTTTTTCATATGTTTATTTGCCATTTGTCTATCTTCTTTTGAAAAGCTTCTGTTCACATATTTTGCCCACATTTCAATAGGATTGTTTGTTTTTTTCTTGAAGATTTGCTTGAGGTTTCTGTAGATTCTGGTTATTAGCTCTTTATCAGATGTACAGCTTGCAAATACTTTCTCCCATTCTGTAAGTTGTCTATTTGCTATTTCCTTAGTTGTGCAAAAGCTTTTTAACTTAATCAAGTCCCATTTATTTATTTTCATTGTTGCTGTAATTGCCATTGGGGTCTCCTTCATAGATTCTTTGCCTATACCAATATCTAGATGAGTTTTTCCTACATTTTCTCCTAGCATTCTTATGGTTTCATGCCTTACATTTAAGTATTTATCCATCTTGAATGAACTATCGCTTTTTGCTGAATATATAATCTTATATCTAGAAAACCCCAAAGATTCCACCAAGAGACTCCTGGGATTAAGAAATAAATCCAGCAAAGTCTCAGGTTACAAAATCAATGAACACAAATCAGTAGCATTCCTATACACAAATAACGGTAAAGCTGAGAGTCAAATCAAAGACTCAATACCATTCACAATAGCCACAAAGAAAATAAAATACCAAGGACTATACTTAACCAAGGAGATGAAAGATCTCTACAAAGAGAACTACGAAACACTGAGGAAAGAAATCACAGATGACACAAACAAATGGAAAAACATATCATCCTCATGTATTGGTAGAATCAACATTGTTAAAATGTCCATACTACCCAAAGTGATTTATAGATTCAATGCCATCCCTATCAAAATACCAATGTCATATTTCACAGATCTAAAAAAAAAATTATATGCTTCATTTACCAGAAAAGAGCCTGAATAGCCAAAGCAATCTTACTCAAAAAGAACAAATCTGGAGGTTTCACATTACCAGACTTCAAATTATACTACAAGGCTATAGCTACCAAAACAACATGGTATTGGCAAAAAATAGAGACATAGATCAATGTAACAGTATAGAGAACCCAGTCTCTGACAAAGCAGACAACAATATACCCTGGAGAAAAGAAGCCCTATTCAATAAATAGTGCTGGCAGAATTGCATAGCCACATGCAGAAAAATGAAACAGGATCCATATCTCTTTTTTCTTTTTTTTGGTGGCCAAATTCTTCTTATTGAGGTATAATTAACAAATTAAAATTATATATTTAAGGTGTACAATGTGATGTTCTGACATACATATATTATGAAATGATTACTACAAATCAAGTAATATGTTAGCTAACTAACATATCTATCACCTCACATAGTTGCCACCTTTTAATATATGGTGAGAATATTTAAGATCTATTCTCTTAGCAAATTTTAAATATACAATACAGTATGAATAATGATAGTGACCATGATATATATTAGATCTCCAGTACTTATCCATCTTGCATAAATGAAACTTGGTACTCTTTGACCAATAGCTCCTCATTTTTCCCATCTCCCAACCTCCAGCAACCACCAGTCTACTCTCTGCTTCTGTGAGTTCAGCTTTATTTCAATTCCACACATAAGTGAGATCGTGCAGTATTTGTCTCTCTGTGCCCGCCTTATTCTACTTCTTAGCATTATCTCCTTCAGGTTTATCCATGTTTTCACACATGATAGGATTTCCTTCTTGTTTAAGGCTGAATAGTATTCCATCACGTGTATATAACACAATTTCTTTATCCATTCATCTACTGGTGGAGAGTTTGTTTCCAAGACTTGGCTACTGTGAGTAATGCTACAATGAGCATGGGCATACATATATTGCTTCAAGATACTGATTTCATTTCCTTTGGATATATACTCAGAAGTGAGATTGAAGAGTCATACAATAGTTCTATTTTTTTATTTTATGAGGAATTTCTGCACTGTTTTCTATAATGGCTGCAACAATTTACATTCACAACAACAGTGTACAAGGGTTTCCGTTTCTCTACATCCTCACGAACACATGTTATCATTTGGCTCTTTGATAAGTAACAGGTGTGAGGTGATAGCTCAATGTGGTTTTAATTTGTATGTCCCTGATGATGTTGAACATTTTTCATATACTTTTGGCCTATTTTTATGAATTCTTTACAAAAATTTTATTCAGGTCCTTTGCCCATTTTTTAATCAGGCTGTTTTCTTCCTATTGGGTATCATAAGTTTCTTATATATTTTAGACATTACCTACTTAGCAGATGTATGGGTTACAGATATTTTTTTATATTCTGTAGGTTGTCTCTTCACTCTGTTGATTGTTTCCCTAGCTGTGTAAGAACTTTTTAGTTTGGTGCAATTCCACTTCTCTATATCTGCATTTGTGGCATATCCTTTTGGGGCTATATCTCAAAAAATTATTGACAAACCAATGTCAAGAAATTGTTCCTCACCTCCCCACTATCCTTCCCAGCCTCTGGTAACCATCTTTCTATGTCTGTCTCCATGAGCTCCTTATGTTTTCTTCTAATAGTTTTATAGTTTCAGGTCTTCCAGTTAAATCTTTTATCTATTTTGAGTTGATTTTAATATATAGTGTAAGACAAGGGTCTGATTTCACTCCTTTGCATGTGGATAACCAGTTTTCCCAGCACCATTTATTGAAGAGACTGTAATGTCCCCTTAGTGTCTTCTTGGCAACTTTGTTGAAAATCAACTGGCTGTAAATGCATGGTTTTATTTCTTGGCTCTCTATTCTGTTTCATTGGTTTATGTGTCTGTTTTTATGCCAGTAACATGCTGTTTTGATTATTATAGTTTTGTAGTACAATATACTGAATTCAAGTACCTTGATCCTCCAGTTTTGTTCTTTTGTTCAAGATTGTTATGGCCGTTTGGGTCTTTTGTGGCCTTCTATAAATTTTAGGATATTTTTTCTATTTCTGTGAAAAATATCATTGGAATTTTAATAGGGATTGCATTGAATCTGTGGGTTGATTTGGGTAAGCATGTACATTTTAACAATATTTTTTCTTCCAGTGCATAAACACAGGATATGTTTCCATTTATTTGTGTCTTCTTCAATTTCTTTCATCAGTGGTTTTTTTTTTCTGTTGTTTTCAATATATGTATCTTTCACTTCTTTGGTTAAATTTATACCTAAGTATTTTACATTTTGTATTATTATAAATTATAGTTTTCTTAATTTATTTTTGAGATAGTTTATTGTTAACCTATATAAACTCTCTAAATATTTTGAGTGTGTCAGTAGTAGAAGCAAGGAGAAAGAATTTGTCCATCTCCCAATAACAAAGAAATAGGTAAGTATTATTTTCTTCTTCTGAAATTAAAAAGTATCATTACAATTGCCATCATGAATCAAATGAGTTTCTGCCCACTGCAATGTGTAGAAAGCTGAATTGATTTTTTCCCTACATAACCGGACTAATAAAAATACCATGTGTAAATTCAATTATAAAAACTGTCTAATCTCAGACATAGAATGGTTTACTCGTAATATTCCAAAACTCACAAAATTACCAATTTTTTTCAAGTACTTAACTATGAAATGTTATTGTCTTCTAAATTCAGGTTAGAAATGTACTAAGTTGAAACTATTATTACAGTTATTATCCGTTGCTCTCATTCTCCCTTCAAGATGCCCATGCTTTTATAGTGCAAACTTTCAAGACAAAATAGTACTTATTTTAAAAGCCATTAAAATTTGATTAATGCTATATACATAGTTTGAAAAGTCTTTAAACATGAACAATCTCATTTAAGCCTCATAGCAACTTTGAATAAATAGGATTGTTAGCTCCATAATAACAGAAATTGCAGATGAGAAAAGAGAAGCACGGAGAAGCCAAGACAGCTGGGGTCATCCTTGTAAGTAACTCAAAATCAGAACTCATTTTTATGAATTTACTATATTAGGAAATAACAAAAGCAAATGTGGCAGCATGCAGGAAGAAATCCACCAAATTCAAGTGGCAGAGCCAGAATCCTAACTGAGGCTAATGTGCTTCCTGTTATTACACAGCAGTGTCCTACCAACACCATGGTGATGCACACTCCATAAGTAGATAAACTCTCATTTTAAATTAACTTTTGTAAAAATATATTCTGAAGATAAGTTTCTCTTGATCTTTAGATCAATTAGGCTTTTCAAATGTACAAAATTATTTATATCATATAATCTCTCAGCTATATACCCTTCTAAACTACCAAAAGTAAACTGTATTAAATTTTAAAATAAAAAGCTATTTAAAAAGACAATTTTAAAATAATTCTGCTTAAACAGTAATTGGGAAAAATATATGAGTAATACACAAATTTTTCATGGGGCAAACCCACATTTAATTATGCCACATCCTCACCCTTAAGACATCTACATGCCTCTAGGTTAAGAGAGTGCAAAAACATACCCTTAGAAAGCCAACTTGTAAATTCCCCTTCTACATTCTTATTTCCATTAAACCCTCAAACAACTTCAAAAATGTCTTTCAAACCTACAACTAATTATAATTTAATTTAATTCACAACAAACATATTTCTTCATGCATTATTAACAAAAACGTGTGTTGGCTTTATGTTGTGAATATTCAACCATAAAAACACACAAACATTAATACAACCAGGAACCAGAAGCATAAGCATTAACCAACCAATCAAACAAACAAAAACAAATATCAGGTTCTACTCCTGGATCCAGCAGGTAAATAATTTTGCTTAAGCAAATCATTTGACTCACACGTTGGAATTTTCATTAATAAAAAAGAACAAAAGGATATGGGGCGGGGCTACAAACAATAAGATGCCCCTATAATATGGAGCTTAAAATTAAAATATTAAAATTTTATATACAACAGATATACAAGTTATTAAGATAACTCAATTTCATTTGTTTTCATTCCATGCTAACAAGCAAACTTCTGATGATAATTTGGCTTCTAGGGTACATTTTCCTTCAGAGAGAATAGTAGTGATCAACCCACTATGAATATTCTAGTTTAGTTCACTGTTGTAATTCTCATTGTCGATTAAAATTAAAATTGGCACTTAAGTTTATAATCAGATTAATGCTTTTGGCTAGTGTGAAACAGTCCCTCAGAACCTCATCAGTGAAGTTAACCAGCTGTTTTGATGCCAGCAAAATTGAGAAACCAGCCAAAACAGCCTTCCTCTTTATCATTCCTTCCTCCAACTATAATACTGTTAAAGAATAAGATCACATAGGCAGAAACATTAAGCAAACAAAAGGAATGATGATGATTGACAATGATGACAATGACAACAATGATGATGATGATGATGATGGTGGTGGTGGTGGTGGTGGTGAAGATGGTGTCATCCATAACTTTAATAGATGGGTTGCATTCCCCCTGTTGATCCTGCTTCATTATCTATCAATGGCCATCTCAACAACAGCATTTGAACACATGTAGCAGATTTAAGAGCCAGTAATTTGCTAGACTTTTATTTAAGCCAATCCAAAACGTTATATCAAGTTGAACCCAAACCGAATGCCTACAATTTGTCAGCTAATATCATGAACCAATGTCTTCAAATACACAAGGAACATTAAATTAATGGACTATCATAATTTCCAGAATATCCCTCTGTCTGGACCAAAGCCATTAAAACCCTGAATAAATGAATTATTTGAATTTATTTTTTTAAAAAGGAAAAAAAAACACTTGAGTTTTCACTGTTCTTACCCTTATGAGTACATAAAAAGGCTCAACTGCACCTTCCTATACTGACACCAGTTATTGGTGTATGAGGTATTGCTTAAATTAACAAATCACTCACTTTAGCCTTAAAGTTTATAAACTCATGAATTAGGTAATTTTTCTCATTGTTAAATTATCTATATATAGTATCTAGCGATATTTTAAATACACATATAGCTACTGTTTGTAAAGTGCTTATTGATTAAGAGAGTATAAGTACAAAAGAGAAATGTGTATAAACTGATTTTTTCAAGTGAAAACTGAATCACAAGCCATTTCTTTATTTTCTTTGAGGTCTAATCAAGTATTCACACAGTATCTAAGAGGAAATTAAAAATGTCCTTTCAAAAAGCTAGTTATATCTTTCTATCCACACATATGCTACAGTTTTGACTTGGCTCTAGTAAAATGATTAATGTGAAAAGAAGAAAAAATATAACAAAAATCAAGGTGAGATTTCTATTACATATCTTCAATATTTTATTGATACCTATTAATTGACAGGACTAAAGAATAATGATCTATAAAATAATTTTACATTCATAAAATGTGAAGGTTATGAATTGTGCAACCTCAGATTCTAAGAGAATCTTTGCTGAATAGCCAAAGAGATAGTACATGGTGCCCTATCAATTATGCAAAGCTGAAGTGCTGAAATGCACAATTTCATCTTCCACCTAATAGGCTAATTTGACCTGAGACATCAATTTTGGGAGTTTGTTCTGCTTTTATCCTTCTTTAATTATAATAATCAAATTATTTCAGAACAATAAGACACCAAAATATCAGTTATCATGATTAATAACCTTACCAAAATTGAGCTATTTTTTTTCTGTGATTATTTTCACTGCGAGAAAGAAAACAGCATTATAAAGTACCAAAGGACATGGGGCACATGGTAATGAACTCAATCCAGAGTTTCAGACACTAGCCTTCCTGTCAGTCTCTGCCCTGGTTTTCCCAGGCCCCAGATATGCCTCCCCTCAGTTTCTGAGCCAGCTATAATTATGATGCTAGAAAATCACAAGTGGGACTTAAAATTAAAAGTCTTGCTGATCAGAGATTCAACAAAAAAGAGCTCTGGAAATCTGTACCTCTAAAATACATCATTTCCGAACCCCACCGTGTTGGCCCAGTCTACAAAGTTGATCTCCTTGCGTGGAACTCTACACGCTGCCCTGCATACTCATCTGCTTGGTTGAGGCTTGGATGCTCTGTCAGGATTTTGCCAAATATCTCTCTCACTCTCACTCTCCCCTAACCCTGAATAGATGAATCTTGATAAAAAATTTCAGAATGCTAGATCTATCAAATGCTGCCTGCCTGCTGTTGAGCTGTTGAGGCCACTGGACTTGCCCCACTTAGGGGACTGGACACCACCCCCAACTCCCACTTATCCTCACACCGACCGCCTGCCCCATCTTACCACCCTCTTGAAGTTTTTCTCACAATTACAAGTTTTTTCTAAATTAAATTCATTATTTAACCACATTGACTGCCACACTAGAAAAAAATTTTTTTGCCTTGGGGCCATGGTATTTTATTAGAAAAATAGAATACAAACTTTGAAAATAAAACAATCCTTTCTAATTTAATGAAAACTTTGTTATTTTTTATTGTTTTCTTTGCAAGAGTTATATGCAACTTGGAAAATAGTTCACACAGCTCCCAAGGTAGAGACATGTGACTTATATATGCTTCATGAGGCCCTGGGCTCAAAATTATCCTGAGTTAAATACAACTCACATGGCAGTTAATGTGTTAAATGCTGACACTATTATACCTCTGCATAAAGCATAGAAGATTCACTTACTATCTAAACTAATCTCTGGATTTCACCTTCCTACAAACTATATAATCTCCAGTGCTGATTTATCCATTCCCAGGAGCATCACATCTGATTCCCACCATGCTAGTGTCTCTCCCATTTCAAGGAGAGATTTCTTCCTTAAGTGCCCATTCCTAGACTAAGGATTGCCTCCAGTTTCCTGCTCACTTGAAATGAGTTCAACAAATATATACTGAGCACATAGTAAGTGTTCTTATATATATCACATAATGATCATGTTGAGAATTCTACAATGAAGATCAGAAATAATCCAATAGCATGAAGTGTCTATGTCACTGTGGCAGACTGCTAATTGTCCTCCAGTAGCAATAACTCTTTTTTTTTTTTTTTTTTTTTTTTTTTTTTTGAGACAGAGTCTCACTTTTGTTGCCCGGGCTAGAGTGCCGTGGCGTCAGCCTGGCTCACAGCAACCTCAAACTCCTGGGCTCAAGCGATCCTTCTGCCTCAGCCTCCTGAGTAGCTGGGACTACAGGCATGTGCCACCATGCCCGGCTAATTTTTTCTATATATATTTAGTTGGCCAATT
>CAUYRT010053327.1:0-57079 GCA_963574885.1 Lepilemur ruficaudatus
CAGAGTAGGTTTTTGAATGTAACAAGATAAGTCAACTTGAGTGGTAATATATTTTGGGAAATCAGTTCACTACAAATTGTGACTGTAAACATTGTACTGTAAATGTTTTGTAGTTTTCCCCCAATAAAATTTTAGGAAGAAAAAAAAAACTAGCCATTACACTTCTTGGATTTTATCTGTTGTCAGCTAACTTGTCAATGAAGAAGAATGTAAAATAACTTTTAGTGAACATTGTTTCTAATAGCAAAAATGTGAAGCAATTTGAATGCCTATCAATAGAGTTCTATAAATGATGTAAAATCCTTACAATGGAATGTTATTTCGTTAACTGTAAAAAATAAGGTAGATTTTAAGATATTGAATTAGAAAATGTACACATAAATTGTTAAATGAAAAGAACCAGTTATGAAAATCATATGTGAATATTATCATATAACATTTTTTAAAGACAACTTCTATATGATTATGTAAGAAAAGGGAAAACACAAAAGGATATTCATGTTTTTTATTTTAATAAATTTAGAGGGTACAAGTGTCTTTGTTACATGGATGGATTTTACAATGCTGAAGTAAGGGCTTTCAGTGTACCTGTCACCAGAATAGTGTGTACATTGTACCCGATAGGTAGAGTTTTATGCCTCACCACCATAGGCTCCCCCCTTCTTAGTTTGCAATGTCCATTATACTGCTTTAAGATCATATTCATCTAATTTTTAATGTGCTTACATTATGGGCAAAGATTGCAACAGGAGAAGAAACTATTAATTTTACTCAAGAGAATTCTGCATTATTATAATAGTGAAAAAGTCCATGTATTGATATGTTACTATAAAATATATATATACATATCTGTGTCAAAATGTAAAATTAAATAAAAAATAAAAATGGGTAATTTAATAAAATCAAAGGCAATGTTGAGTCACTTCACATGCATTATCTCATTTGATGTTCACAACAAACCTGGAAGGGAAGTACTATTATCCCACTTGACAGATGAGAAAATTGAGACATGGAAAAGGTAAGTCCCCACAGTTAGATAGCAGGACTACAGAGACTGTGCACTGAATCAGAATATCAGCCTGATTCACTTTCTTCATGTGAGAGCTCATCGCATGTTTGATCACCAGTGTCCCAGCTTTCTGAATCCCCAAGTCTTATTTTCTCCCTCTCACATGTTTTCTAAATCTGTTTGCATTTTCTCTTTCCATACCAGGAGTCTTGACAATTAAAAACGATTTTAGTACTACAAAAAGACTTGTACAAGAATTTCACAGCAGCTTTATTCATGATAGCCAAAATATGGAAACAGCCCAGGTGTCCAACAATAAGACAATGGATAAACTGTGGTATATTCCCACAATGAAATACGATTCAGCAGTAAAAAGGTATGAACTACTGATAGACACAATATGGATGAATCATAGAAACATCATGTTGCATGAAAGAAGCCTTACACACAAGAGTACATACTGTATATCCATTGATACGAAGTCATACAAAAGGCAAAACAATCTGTGGTGGAAACAAAACAGGACACTAATTGCCTCTAGGGGTTAGAGGTGGGGATTTATTGGCAACAGACATAAAGGGATTTCCTAGGGTGGTGGTAATGTTCTGTATCTTAATAAGGCTTTGACTTGCACAGGTGTATGCTTTTTGGGAGGTGGAGAGTTATAGAATAGTACACTTAAAATTTGTGCATTTCATTGTATGTGTTAACTCAAAAGAAAAAAAATATAAACAAATGTTGAACTCTTGTTAATGTTATACATGCTGTAGTATTTGGGGAAAGTATACTGATATCTGTAACTTCAAAATGCATACAAATGAGATGAAATGGGAGACTGATAGAACGGGTAAGTGGACAGATGAGAAGTAAAACAAGTATGGTAAAATGTTAATTGAAGAACCTAGGTGGAAGCTATATTAGTGTTCATTGTAAAATTCACCTTTTCTCAAAATATTTTCAATATACAACTTAGGAACAAAATAAAACTCCCCAAAGCCATTTCACCACCTAAAATCATAAGCAGTGGTTAAAACATGAGCTTGAGAGTCAGCCAGACCTGAATTCAATTCATGGTTCTGTCATTTTCAGGCTGGATGACATTGTGAAGGTTACTTGCTTTTTCTGAACTTCTGTTTCTTTACTTATAAAATGGCAATAATGAGATCAAGGATCAAATTCTCTTAAGTGATATAAATAAATAACTTAATAGAGTGCCTGATATTTTTTTATTCTATTAAGCATATATATGACTATACGAAGTGAAAATATCTCTATCAGTGAAATGTATAAGTATTGAAGGGAGGATGCACGGAACTGTGAGTAGCAGGAACTTATTTTACTTTTTTACCTTTCAGAGAACCTACTCAAACTCAAACCAGCTGTCAAATTGCCAACCCGTGAGGGTTTGAGTAGGTTCTCTGAAAGGTAAAAAAGTAAAATAAGTTCCTGCTACACTGCTACACTGGGGATTTTAGAGGGGAAGCAATATCACTCCTGTCTCCCAGAACCTGAGTTCAGGAACAAGTGAGTGAGATGGAGAGCAAAATGTCTATCCATGATAAATGGAAGACAGGACATGGCTTTTATATACAGCCATAATGGACTTCCTAATATTTTACCCCTGAGGAAGATACACTTACTGACACAACCACTATCACAGCTGAACACAATTGAAGGCCTCCACACATATGCCAGAGAGCACTTCCACAGAAAACAAGATCCCAGAAGACATTGAGTTAAGCATACTCAGTTTCTTCTCATCAGCTTACCAATCAGGGAAGTCACCCCACCTGTCCTGGGGAGGAACAAGTAAAGGAATGAAGAATGTGCTTTCAGTATGTTTCCCTCTAGGAGAAAAAGAGTGGAAGGGTCCTCACGTTTTTGGTCCCATGAGGCCTTGAGAATAAGGGTTCCACTTGCAGCTTTTACCAGTGGGTCTTGATTTGGTTGCACACTCTTCTCTGGTGGTAGACCAGGGTTCAAGTCTACCACTGGCTTGGCGTAACTACTTCTTGAATCATTCATCCTCACAACCATCTTGAGAGGTATGTAATGTATTTCTTATCTCCATTTCACAAATAAGGTATTAGGTGTTCAGAGAGATTGAATGATTTATTGTATGGCAGTATTGGAGCTAGACCAACAGACTCCTGGTTAATGTTTTTATGCAAATTCGTGAATTACGCCATTCATTCAGCTTCCCACCGTCTCACTCATTTTCCCAGATTTATTCACTTGTTCATTTATTAATCACTTTTTATGTATCAGACATGAAATTAGATACTAGATTTACTTTTTGTATGTATTTCAAAGAAGAAATCTGTTGTGTTTATACCTTAACTGTATAGATTAACATTTACCATTACTTAATTAAACTGTGCTTTGGTTTCACAGATCTTGATTTTACACTAGCAAGCTAAGATCTCACATTGTGGTAGAGACTTTTTATGTTAACATTTATGAGTAATAGAAGCATAAAAATATAAAAGTAACAGATTTTTTAAAAATTAGACACTACAGAAAAGAAAAAACTTCTATCATTTCTCTAACATGACCACTGTTATTTTGATGAAGTTCTATCTGAAAACTGACATTGGTTTCGGTTCCCTATGTATGAGGCCCTGTGTGAGGCCCTTTCTTATCTTTATTTAATTCATCCTTGTAATTCTTATAATGGTCTCCATGCTGAGTAAAACTTTAGTTCTATTACAGGAATTAATTGTAAATTTTAAAGGAGAAAGAAGGAAATTTGTACCCGTTGTTTTCTATAAAGGTAGGCTAAATAGCCACCAAGTGATAATTTCTCTCTAGTGAAAACACAACCTTATTTCCTAAAAAAGAAACCCTCTACTATCTTCACCTTACTTCCCATTAACTCTTCAATCCATGACAGCCTGGCCTCTTTCACAATCAGTCTGTAAAGCTGCTCTTAAAAATGTCACTAATAACCTTGGAAGCACCAAATCCCATAGGCAATTTCCTGTATTTATGTTAGTTGACTGCTGGTCTATAGAAATTGACACTCATAATCCTTCCCTTCTTGAAAGTCTTGTTTTCCCTTGGTTTGGATGAAAGGAATCACTCCTATTTCATCTACCTTTCTGGCTGTTAAATATCAGAATTTTTTGTGTGGTAGGCTTTTTCTCCACTTGGGTTCCTAAAAACTAGTATTCCTCAAGGTTGTTATTAGGAGACTTTTAATCTCATTTACTCACATGGACTATGTCATCCATATACCTAGCTTAATCTGCAACTTAAATGCTGATGTCTCCCATGTCTAGATCCCTCTTCAGAGAGAATGTATTTTTGTGGATATTACAAAAATATATGTATATTTTTTAAAAATTAGAAAATATAGAAAAAGAAGAACAGAGAAAATGCATGTACTCCCATCAGCCAGAGATAATCACTGTTACTTTCTGGTGTTTTATTTTTAAAAATTCTTTATTGCTGTATATTTTTAAGCAGCTTTTATTCACAATTTATACATACTATTTTAATCAGCATAAATCTGAATGGCATTCTCTTGCCTTGAAGTTCTATCACAGGATTACATTCAAATGAACTTTAGTCAAACTCTAAAAGTAGATATTTATAGGTTTTCCTCCAGGGGTGACACAAGAGTGTCACAGAGTCCAATCCATAGCACAAGTTCTGAAATTCTACTTTAGACCTCTTCCTCCTCAGTGCCCTCTACTACTCTCTCTTCCCTTCTTCCTGTTTGTTACCAAGTAACTCACAAATGGCCTTTTACCCAAAGGCTCTTCACATAGCAGTCCCTCTTGCATGTTTTTTAATTTTTTTCTATAAGTAAGTAGTTCTCCCATTACCCTATTCCCAAGTCTGGGGAATAACAGCCTCCAACTTGTTACAATACTGCCCTGCTTATATCACTTAATAATATATCATATTTTAAAACATCTTCATAAACATAATTCTTAGAACATTTTTTTCTAAATTACCAAATTGATCATATAAATTCCAGTTTAAAAATCTCTCATTGGCCACTCCATCCCTGCTCCTAATTGCCTTAATGGTAAATTTCACTTTTAGCCTACAGTGTAAAGCCCTTCACAACATACACAAAATTGTTCATAGTGCTTAGCATAGTGAGGGTTACTGTTCCCCTTCTTGATCTGGCCCCTGTCTATTACTCAGGCATTATTGCCTATCACTCCCACCTGAACTCTGTACTCTAGTAGTTGTGAACTATTTTGCGTTTCAAAGAAAGTGCTGTGTTTATCTTGCTTCTAATAGTTCTGGAATACTTCTCAGATGATTTTATTTTTCCTTGAATTCTTCTAGCTATCCCACCACATCAACACACTCCATTAAGATTCAGCATAAATATTGCCATCCCCAGAAAGTCTTTTTCCTATTGCTGGTTGCTTGCCATACTTACAATGGAATAGGATGTGGTTATTAAAAAGTAACCACAATTCTACTCTCTGCTTCTATGAGTTCAGATTTTTTAGATCTCACATATCTTTTTAGATAAAGGCCTAAAATAAGGATGTAGTTCTATAAATACTATCATGAAAAGATGTCTGCTAATTAAAAAAAGGTTAAAATATACATACAGGGTGTCCCAAAAGTCTCTATAGAAAAGAAAAATTTTGTAAAATTTTGTAATGAATAGATTGTAAATAAAGGTATATTTAGCTACAATTTCCCATTTTCCCTATGTACAGTGACATTTGGGACACTCTGTATTTGTGGAATGAGCTCATTATTCTAAAACATATGTGAATATATTTTTATATGTAAATATATCTTTAAAAAATAACCAAGATGTTAACAGTCTTTATCTCTAAGTGGCTTATTATAAATTATTTTCTCATATTTCTTTAAATTTATATATTTAAAATTTAGAGAATATTAGTAAAACTCCACATTCTTACTAAATAAGAAAAGCATTGATACTTTGGTATAAAATGAAAGACAACTGAAAATCAGAGAAGAGAGTAAATGTTCACTGCTTATCCAGAGCAAACCAGAATAATCCTTCAGGAGAAAAAATATGTGGTACTTTTATTAGTGAAGGCATCACATTCTCACAACATACTTCTTCATCCAGAATGTCTTTACCAGAAATTAAATTTGTAAATGACATGACAATGTATTCCAATCTAACAAATAAAGGGGTTCATGTTTCGATATAGTAAATATTATGCAAATATTCTAGAAAACATCCAATGTGTGTTTGGGGAGGAGGAATGGCAAATTTTGGGTGTCTTTTGCCTAAAATTGGCTTTGTTTACCCCAAATTAGAAATAGACAAACACAATTAATGCAATAGTGTTTTGGTTATGCCTGTCCTCTAGAGCATACAACTGTATTTTGTGTTTTTATTGATAATTTTTATTGATTTGATAATTTTCTTAAATACAGAGTTTATTATAAAGATGTTTTATTACTTGAAAATGAATATAAATATAATCAGAATATCTAGCATAGGAAGGGGTTACATATCTTATTTTCACCTATGAGCTGTTGCTCTCCTGTAACACAGTGCAACTCTATGAAGTCAGATTGCTACACCTCTTAAATGGTCAAATTTTAGGAGGTAGTTTAGGTTGAAAAGAGCCACTGACCTTGCCATGTTTAAAGATGATCAAACCAACCATTCTTAGGTCAGTTACACCAAAGATTTAAGGCAGAGTTGAAAAGCAGATTGAATTAAGAAAGAAGAAGAGACATCTAGAATGTCCTGTTTCAAAGTGCTGTTTCTTGAATTTAAACCAATACTGGTAGCTATAGCTTTTGGATCACATACTAAGTGCCAAGCACTATGCTAAAAATTTTACATGTATTTTCTCTTTTAGTCTTCACAATAACCCTGAGAGGTAAGGTAAATTACTACCATTAGCGTGTTAAAGATAGGGAAACTTAGGCACAGACATGCTCATGGTTAAAATATTATTAAGGGTTTCAAATAAAGTGTGCTTGACTCCAGAGTATTATTATATTTCTCAGTATCTGTGGGGGATTTGTTCCAGGACCACCCTCAAATACCAAAATCTGAATATGCTCAAGTCCCTTATATAAAATGATATAGCATTTGCATATAACCTACACACATCCTCCTATATACTTTAAGTCATGTCTAGATTATTTATAACACCTAATACAATGCCTACGCATCACTTCGTTTGCATAGACTTAATATAGTGCTTGGTACTTAGCAAATTCAAGTTTTGTTTTTTGGAATTTTGTAGAATTTTCTTCAAATATTTTCAATCCACGGTTGGTCAAATCTACAGATCTAGAACTGACAGATACAGAGGGCCAACTCTACTGCCAAAGGACAACCAATTTTTTTCTGGCTTACCCAACCAAAATCTATTTATTACTCGTGTTATATGTGCAGCACAGATCAGAATAACTTTTAGAACTTTAAAAACAGTACATATAGCTAAAAAGGTAGAGAAGGTCAATGACCTAAGGATAAAGGAAGCCTAACTGAACCAGAATATTTGCACTTGAAACTGTGCAGCATTCCTTGAGGATGGCCTGTGCCTAATGTAAATATAGGAATGTGAAATCATATCCAAGAGAAACTGCAACTTGGGAACTTATGCAAGTCTACAGCTGTGACCTCAGTCAAGCAGGCAGTGGAGTTTTCATTCAGCAAACTGCGCCTCATGCTTCTTTGGCTAGAGCTATGTATATTTAATTAGTGTCCTCTCACCTTCACAGTACATGTTTTTCCACTTGACAGCTTCTGGCACCAAAAGAATGTCCTTGAGAAAAAAGTCGGGCCTATTGACTACTAAACATATTATTTTACTTGGTGTTCAACCATTCTGAAGAAAGAATTGGGAATAATGAAAGACAGTGGGGCATAGAGCCACTTTAACTGACAGTGTCAGGTCGGTCGAAGCTATTGAACAGTTCCTATTAAATTAGCTTGGCTTCATCTTGGCTAGTTAAAGCTGGCATTCTGACAAATTAGTTTCTATCAGTATCGGAAAAAAGAGTAAGAAAGACCAGATTCACGTTTGGGGGCTTAGTGGCAGTCACACCACAAGGTCAATAAGAATACGTCCATCACAGAACTGTGTTTGTCCCATGTCAGTACATTGGGTGATCAGCTTTAAAATATTTAGCCCTCCACTAGGTGAGTGCATTCTTCCTAATGAATGCTATTTTATTGTCTTTAGGAATTTTAAGAGAGATAATTACAGTTTTTGCTACTTGTTGGAAATCCAAATGTAAATTTTATTTAGCATTTCTACTAATAGAGATGTGGCACAAGATTGTGTCCCCCCGGTAAAAATAATAATTCACAAATAAAGATGCTCATTTTCTTACCGTTGTGTGTTTATTCTTTGGTTTAAAATAAAGTTGAATATACAATTTTTAAAAAGAGACAAAAATCAGTCCTGTCTGACATTTTTCGTACTGTGAGTCAGATTATAAACCATATGAAATTTAAGATTTTCATCAACATAAGGGAAAATAACTGTCATGCAGGGAATCCTGATCACTTCTAGGAATTCTTTTTGTATGTGGAACAAGAGCTCTTAACTCAAACTAATTTGAAAAACTGTCTGTTACATAAACCAATACCATGCATGCATAAAATAGCTCCCCTCCTCATGTTACTCATAATCCAAGAAAAATATTCTGGAGAAATTAAAAAATCAGGCACATCAAAACAACTATCTCTGATGCATAGATACAGTGAAAAGAGTTTCTTCCATTGCTTGTTAATCTCTCCTTTCAATCTTCATTCACCTGGTCCCCTTTTTGTTGCCAAAAGTTTTCAATGGTAACATTCACTCAAGTCAAGTCTCTTCATGTTTTCAAATTCTCTCTTCCTCACTTTTCCCCATCTTCATACCAATTTTCATGCATTTGGTACGATTTTGACACATTTTGGAGCTCATTTCAGTCAATATTTAATCAGATCACTCTCTTCCGATAGGTTAAGTAGCTGATAGCTCCCTTGGAGGAACTTCATATTTTAAAAGAGAGCAAGTAAAGGAATCTCCACTTGGTAGAATTTAGAAACTGTCAAAAAATAAATTGTTTTTCACAAAGACCTCAAAGGGAAAGGGCCGCACCTGGCACTTCTAAACCACCCTACCTACTTTTTTTCATTCCTACTTCATTCTATTTATTCTCCTTTTCTCAGCCCCCTTTCCACAGATTGTGAGAGGTGGTCTTTGGGTTTCATACCTGCTGTCTTAGTTATAACATTACATAACAAGTTACCACAAAACTCAGTGGCTGAAAACAAACAGAAAAACATTTTTATGTAGCAACTTTTGTAGGTCAGAAATTTGGGAGCAGCACAGCTGAGTGTTTCTGGCACAAAGTCTTTCACAAGGCTGCGATCTAGGTTTCAGCTGGGGATGCAGTTGCCTCAAGTCTTGACTGGGAGATGATCCACTTCCAAGTTCACTCATGCGGATATCAGCTGGAGATATCAGTTCCGTTGGACTGCTCTCAACATAGTTCCTTGATTGAGAGAGAGAGAGAGATCTCAAAAGAGCCTAAGCTAGAAGTCACAATTTTATTTTATTTTTTATATAACAATCTGGAAAGTAACATCCCATCATTTCTGCTCCTTAGAGGCAAGTTATTAGGTCTGGCCCACTCAAAACGGGATGATGACATAAGGGCCAGAATAGCAGGAAGTGGAGAATATTGGAGTCTATCATAGAGGCTGCCTATACCCCAATAAAGGGATGAGAAGGTTGACACATCACTCTCAGAAAGTTTGTTATGCTTGAAGTTTTATATAGTTTTTAAACTTGTTTATAGATGACCATGTAACCTAAATCAGTTACTTTTAGGTGACATACTTTTTCAGAGTGCATGTTTTTATGATGAAGATAACAGTGGATATTTTAAGAAGTTATTTGGGTGGGACTATATTCAGGAAAGAGAAGAGTAAAAAAATAGAAGTAATTAACTAGGCTTACACAAAAAATTGTTTTGCTAATTTCCAATTTAACACTCATCTTTAAGCTCCTACTATATGCCAGCATACAGCAGACACAAATGTGAACAGAACAACCTCTGCCCTGCAGGTCCTTCTAGTCTAGTGGAGGTGACTAACAACACATAAACAAAACCTACTACAAAAAACACATGCTAAAATAGAGGATTGACTGAAATATTATGGACAATGAAGTGCATAGCTTTGCCTGGATAGCCAGGAAAGGAGTTGAAACTTGATCTGAGTCATGAAGTATGACTGCATCAGGGGGCAGAATAGGAGAGTGAATTACAAGCAGTAGTAAGAACAGTATGAGCAAAGGTGCAGAGTCAAGAAGGCATAAGTGCATTCAGGGAGCCCAGGTGTCCAGCAAGAGGAGCCTTGAGTGTGTGGTATGGGAGGAGGCATTATAGGAGGCTTGAAACGTAAGCAGGGGCCTGGTCATATTAGACCTTGCATCTAATGTTAAGGACCTTGGATTTTACCTTGAGGTAAACGATGCACTAGGGGAACTATTTAAGCAAAGAGATAAGAAGGCCAGATCATCAGTGGTTTAGAAACATCACTCCAGCTTCAGTGTGGAGTACAGGATGAGGGTGGGGAGGGAGTTAGGAGAACGGGGCTGACACAGAAATTTTAAGAGCATATGCTTTGGCCTTGGGCAATTGCTGCTCCACAGTTTACATAGAGAAAATAACTAAATTGCATTCAAATACTCAGATTACCATCAGTTAAATGGAGATGGTTATAGCACCTACCTCATAGAGTTGTGATGGAGGTTGTAGAAGCTGAAAAAATACACAGCACATAGTAAAGTTCCTAGCAAACAGTAATTGCTCCTTTTAGCCTGTTTCAAGAAAGACCAATTAGGAAGATTTTTAATAATTCAGGTAAGAGAAGAGGGTGACCTTGATTATGGTGATGGCATTGCTGGAGGACATAAATGTATGTCTTAAAGAGATATCCAGGAGATAAAATCAATAGGTCTTAGAGTCCAGTTGGAATTATTACACTCACCATTTTTGTGTAATCTATTAGTGACCACTTATGACTCCACAGCTTTTATTTGATGAGACAAAAAAACTGGTTATGGGTTGAACTATTTGAGATCAATATAGACCCCTAGTTACTTGATGCTAATGGAAAACCTCCACTTTAATTCTGCTGTGAGAATCAGAGTTGTCAGAATCTGTTCCTTTCTCTCTCCCTTTAGATTAGAAATTGTATAAGCAATACCTGCTCAATTGAGGAAGAAAAATATTTTAAAAGCCAGGAAATAAAAATCACCCTTATTATCCTCCTAACCAGAAATAACCACTGAAAAACATTTAGCATATATTGAAAGAATGCTCACTTTATAGATGATAATAATGATGATAATACTTCAGATAATTCTTACTAGGTACTTGCTATGTACAGGATATTCTCTAATGGCTTTATTTAGATATGTATTTAATCCTTACAATAATCGTATGGGCTCAGTGCTATTGATGTATCCATTTTATAGATGGGGAAACTTGACATTTAGAGTGTTTGTAACTTTAGGTCATAGAGCTTGTCAGTGAGGGGGCTGGGATTTGAATCCAAGTAGACTGACTATAGAGCTTGGGCACTTATCGGCTGTGCTATTTTGTCCCCCTCCTTTTGAGATGGTATCATAATGTTTTGATAATACTTTTGAGTGAGATCGATGCATGTTCTCTTAAACTATGTTCTTTTCTTATTTATCCTGTATGTTTTAACTGTCAAGAGGAGGACATATCTTGATAGACAACTGAGTCTTTTGCTTGTTGGTTGTAAAAAAGAATGGCTCAATATCAAGTGCTCCAAAACAAACACATCAAAGCATTTTTTCCTTTGTTTTAAAGTGTTCTCTAATAATAATTGGCATATATCTAAGATTCCTATTAGCTAGGTTGATGTATTTAATAAACTAGGGGTATATTTAGTGGTAGGAAGAATAGTGTCTCTCACACCTCAGAAATGTCCACATCCTAAGCCCTAAAATCTGTGAATATATTAACCTACATGGTAAAATGGACTTTGTATATATGATTAAGTTAAGGATATTGACATACGATATTATCTTGGATTATCTGGTGGGCTAATATATTCACAAGATGCCTTAAAAAGTGGAAGAGGAAGGCAAAAGAGTCAGAGAAGAAGCTGTGATGACAGAAATAGGGGTCAAAGTGAGGAGATTACTGGTTTTGAAGATGGGGAAAGGGGACTTGAGCTAAAGTATACAGTCTTCTAGAAGAAGCTGGAAAAGACAAGGAAATTGATTCTCTCCTAAAGGCTCCAAAAGGAAAAAAGCCCTGTCAATATCTTGATTTTTTGCCAAGAGAGACACACATCTTGACTTTTAATATCCAGAACCATAACATAATAAATTGGCAATGTATTAAGGCACCAAGTTTGTGGTACAACTTTGTTGCGCTAGCAAAAGGAAACTAGCACAGATGTCTTCAAATCATTAGTTATTTTTACATTTCAATTTAATTTTAACAGCTTTGAGATATAATTCACATACTATACAATTCACCCATTTAAAGTGTACAATCCAATGTATTTTATATACTGACAGATGTGTGCAACCACCACCAAAGTGAATTTTAGAACATTTTTATTACCTCACAAAGAAACCACATGCCCTTTGCCTAGCATCCTCCTGTCCTTCTTCCTCCCCAGCTCTAAGCAGCCACTTATCTTTCCTATCTCTATACATTTCCCTATTATGGATTTTTCTATGAATAAAATAATATTGTATGTAGTCTTTTGTGACTGGCTTCTACCACTTAGCGTAATGTTTTCAAGATTCATCTGTGCTATAGCATGTATCAGTACTTCATTTTTATCGCCAAATGATATTCTATTGTATTGATATACCACATTTTATTTATCCATTCATCCACAGATGGACACTTGTCTCCACTTTTTGGCTATTAAAATGATGTTGCTATAAACATGTACAAGTTTCTGTGTGGATACATAATTTCGATTTCTTGGGTATATATCTAGGAGTGGAATTGCTGGGTTGTGTGCTAACTTTATGTTCAATCTTTTGAGGAAGGACCAACCTGTTTTCTAAAGTTGACTGCATCATTTTATATTCCTTTCAGAAATATACCTACCAGTATAGCCACCTCAGCTCTCTTTGTGGTACTGTTTGCTTGGTATATTTTTTTTCATCGCTTTACTTTTGAACTATTTGTGTTTTTGAATCTAAAGTATGTCTCTTATAGACAGCATATATTTGGATCATAGTTTTTGTTTATTTTTCTTTAATCCATTCTACTAATTTCTGCCTTTAGGTTAGAGTGTTTAATCAATTTATATTTTAGTAATTCTTGATAGAGTAGATTTTACATGTGCCATTTTCTTATTTGTTTTCTACATGTCTTACTTCATGGTTCAATGCATTACTCATGTGTTTGTGGTTATGCTGGTGTAAAAAAACCTGTGCTGCCGGTCATATGAAAGTATAGCACATATAATTAAATACAGTACATGGTACTTGATAGTGATAATAAATAACTATCAGTTACTGGGGTATATATTTACTGTACTATAATATTGTATTTTAGAGTATATACCTTCTACATATTAAAAAAAATTACTATAAAACAGTATGCTGAATTATGCTGGCAGCAGCCTGATATGTCTCATGTTTATCACATCTCTTGATTGCATCATTTTCTCTTATGCTTGATTTAATCTCATTTTGTTTTGCTCATCATGGGCCCTAAGTACACAAAATCCACTGATAATGTTTCCAGTAAGAGGCACATTGAATTCTTGACCTCAAAACAAAATTAAAAGCCATAAGAGCTACAAAGGTGGAAAATCAATGATGGAAGCTGTTAAAGGATCTGATTCATTGAAGGCAACAAGACAAAAAAGAACCCCTAAGAAAAATCACAGTGAAGGGTTTAGCAGAAACTTTTGCAGACCTCAACAAGCTCCTTAAAAAGTTTGAAAACATGGGCCCCAACACTGAAAGGTTTTCATTAATAAAGAGAAACGTTCATAGTGCATTATCTGCTTACAAGCAAATCTATGATAAAAAAAAAGGAACAAAGCAAGCAAATAATCATGGACATGTTTCTGACAAGAATGACACTTCTTCAAGAAGAGCCTCAGGCTGGTCCTTCAGAAGATATTCCAGATGAAAACATTGTTATCATAGGAGATGACAGCTCCATGTGTGTTATTGCCCATGAAGACTTTCTAGTGGGACAAGATATGGAGGTAGAAGACGATGATGTTGCTGAGCCTCACTCTGTGTAGGCCTAAGCTAATGTGTGTGTGTGTGTTTGTGTCTTAGTTTTTAAGAAAAAAAATTTAAAAAGCAAAAATAAAAATAAATAAATGAATAAATAAATAGATAAATTTTAAAGATAGAAAGTTGGGTGCAGTGGCAAATGTCTTTGGTTCCAGCTATTTAGGAGGCTAAGGCAGGAGGATGGCTTTAGACCAGGAGTTTGAGGCCAGCCTGGACAATATAGTGAGACACTGTCACTTAAATAAATAAATAAAAACAGAAAAAAGTTTATAGGATAAGGATATAAAACCATTTTTGTACAGATGTACAATATTTGTGTTTTAAGCTAAATGTTATTACCAAAGAGGCAAAAAGTTAAAAAATTAGAAGTTTATAAAGTAAAGTTATAGTAAGCTAAGATTTATTATTGAAAATTTTTTATGGAAATTTCTTGTAGCTTAAGTATACAGTATTTATAAAGTCCACAGTAGTGTACAGTAATCTTCTAGATCTTCATACTCGCTCAACACTCACTCACTGACTCCTCCAGAGCAACTTCCAGTCCTGCAAGCTCCATTCATCGTAAGTGTCCTATATAGGTGTACAATTTTTAATCTTTCATTCTGTATTTTTACTGTAACTTTTCTATGTTTAGATATACTTAGATACATACATACTTACCATTCTGTTAGAATTGTCTACAGTATTCAGTACAGTAACATACTTTAAAGGTTTGTAGCCTAAGAGTAATAGGCTGTATCATATAGCTTAGGTGTGTAGTAAGCTATACCATCTAGGTTTGTGTGAGTACACCCTATGATGTTTGCACAGTGATGAAATTGCCTAAGGACACATCTGTCAGAACATATCTTTGTCAAGTGAGTCATGATTGTGTTTATAGTGTTCTGGAGAGAGAAAAAGTTAACCAAGTCCTCATTCTGCTAGATCTGAGGTCTCACTCCTTAACATATAATTATATGTTTTCTATTTGTTTGCTGTGTTTCTTATACTTTTGTTTCTCTTTTCTTACCTTCCTGTGGGTAATTTAAATGTTTTCAAAATTCCATCTTGATTTAGTTATAGTTCTTTTTAATGTATTGCTTTGTGTCACTGTCTTAGTTGTTGTTCTAGGTATTACAATATACACATATAAGTTAGCATAGTCTACTGGTATTGACTCTACCACTGCTAGTGAAGTATAGAAATATTACTTCCACTTAGATCCCTTACTCTCCTTGTTCATTAAATATAATTGTCTTAAGTTTTCCTATACATACATTGAGCACCACATCAGGTATTGTTATGATTATTGCTGGAACCATCAACTAAATTTTTAAAAACTTATGAGGAGAAGGAAAATCTGTTATATATTTTTCTATTTCATTTTTCTATCTTCCTTCTGAATTTTTAAGACTCCCTCTGTTATTGTTTCCTTTTTTTCCCCAGAACTTCCTTTAGCCATTCTTTAAAGGTATGTCTATTAGAGACAAATTCTCTTTGTTTTTATTCACCTGAGGAAATCTTTTTTTCCCCTTCATTCCTGGAGGATATTTTTACTGGTATAGAACTCTGGGTTGTGACAGTAATTTCCTTACAACATTTGAAAAATATTTCACTTCCGTCTGGCCTCCTTGGTTTCAGATGTGAAATCCACTGTCGTTAAAATCACTATTCCTCTATAAGTGTTTTGTTTTTCTTTAGTTCTTTTCAAGATTTTTTCTTTGCCTTTAATTTTTAGGAGTTAAATTATGATGTGTTTGGGCAAGGGATTTTTAGGTTTATTCTATTTGAGATTCCTTGAGCTTTTTAAATATGTAAGTTTATATATTTCATCAAATTTGGGAAATTTTTAGCTATTATTTCTTTGAATACTCTTTTATCTCCACTCTCCTTCTCCTCTTGTTCTGGAACTCTGATGTTGGATCTTTTGTCACTGTCCCACAGGACCCTAAGGATCTGTTTATTTTTTTTTTCAGTCTATCTTTTCTCTGTTGTCCTTATTGGATAAATTCTCTTGTTCTGTATTCAAGCTCACTATTCTTTTATCTTTCATCTTTATTCTACTGTTGAGCTCATGTAGTGAATTTTAATTTCGATTAATGTATTTTTCAATTCTATAAACTTTATTTGGCTCTATTTTATATCATTATTTGCCAAGATTTTATATCATTTCAACTGCTCATTGAAGCATTTTTATGATTTTTGCTTCATAATGTTTGTCAGATAATTGCAACATCTGAATCATTCCTGTGTTGGCCACTGTTTACAGTTTTGTCAGGTTGTAATTTTCTGATTTTTAGTATGTTGTTTGAACATTTTGAGTGTTATTATATGAGACTACAGATTCTACATACATCTTCTATTTTACCAGAGATTTACCGTTTTTCAGTACGCAAATCCTGGCCTACTTATTTAGGCTGTGTTTCCAATGACTGTTTAGTATCTTCAGCCCTTGCAATGCTACTCTGATTTACTTTGTGTACTACTTGGAAGGCATTCTAAAAATTAGGGTGATTTTCTACACCGTATTTCTATTCTCAAACCTTTCAATGTGTTGATACTAGTCACTTTCAAGTGTGAGTCATTATGGAGTCTTCCTAGGACTTCCTATGTGGGTATGAAGTATTCATTTTTCCAGCTCCCTTCTTGTTGATATCTTTCCTTTCTATTTGGGAGGGAGATGGACACCATTCGATAGCATTGGACAGAAAGTAAGTCCAGACTCTCCATTTAGTCTCTTAATATAATGTGCCAAACTTGGGAGTGGAACCCTGGGTCCCTGCTCCTGCTGGTTAGAGGTTAGGGAATAGGAGTACAGACTCCCCTCAGCCTTCACAGATGCTTCCAATGGGAGAAGAAAGTACCTCCCCAGACTCCCTTCTGCCACATTATGAAAGGCTATAAATCAGACGCCAACTCTGTCTTTTTAGATGATACTTCTGAAGGGGATGAAAGCACCTTCCCTGGCTACTTACTGACAAACAGATAGGTTCACGATACCAAACTCTCTGCTTCAGCTAGGAGGGCAGGGAAACACTGCTGGCAGGAGAGAAAAGAGCTTCTTCTTGCCTCTTGCCACCTCTTCACTGTCACTGTTGTTGGGGGGTGAAAAGTTCCAACCTGGGTCCTGCATTACCACTAGCTGAGGGGACAGGAGGCTAGACTGCCTGCTTTGTCTCCACTGCACTGCTGGTAGGGGGAAGAAAGCACTTTTCTGGGCATCCTGCTGCCACTTGGGGCATTGGAAACTAGACTTTCTGCTTGGTTTTCTGTAACTGCACCTAAAGAGGGGTGGAATCATTCGCAATATTTGCCTGAAGTAGAGCAGATATTGTCAAAAAGGTTTCTGTCCTGCTGTGCTATCGCTTTTTCAGTCCTTTGGCTAAAGAGAGTAGGCTTTACTTGGGACTTATTTTTGTCTGAATACTAGTGTGTTCTGGGTTGCAAGATTCTCCAGCACCCAGCTAGAATATATGGGAAAAATACACCCAGGGAACTCATTGCTGTGCCATCCTTCAAGTCCTGAGGTCTTTAGCCAGTCCCCTTTTGTTTGTCCACCTTTTAGTATCAATATTTTTATATATGTTTTTAGTTGTACTTAATAGGGATGAGCAGGGATAACTGGGTGTACATCATTTTGTCCCAAACTGGAAGTCTCTACATTATCTCTTTAGTTCTTATCACCTTTAGGTGTATTTGAAAAATAATTTCCAAGAATATTTATTATGCATATTTCAGCAAGAGGGTTAAACTAGATGATGTAGTCTGTTACTAGAAATTCTTCTTTATTTTTTTTCACTTTAAAAGTTAAATTTGGTCCTTCTTCAAATGTGCATGTCCTTTTTTATTTTTAATTTTTGGCCTTTATTCATTTTTAAATCCTTTTCATTTATGGATTTAAACATATTTAGCCTGGTTATTTTAGACTTGCAGTTTCTAAATCCTTTGCAAATCTCATTTGGCTGTCTTATTTCTTTTGTTGGCTCTTACTCATAATGTCTTTTATTCCATGTGTATTTTGTGAGTTTTTTGTTATTGTGTTCATATGTATTTATTGGTGCTTTAAACATGGGAATTATTTGAAAATTTTGATTAAGGGTTTTGGAATTTGACTTGACTATTCCTTAATTGATTCATGCTCTTTTAATAAATAAAAATATTTTAAAAGAAGTAAATTATTCATCACTTTTAGTTGTTCTCAATGGGAAGGTGGGTTAATGTACTTAGAATGCCACATACCTAGTAATTGAGTCTTGGCCTTTTTTATTATTCAGACTAAATTAGAGTCTACTTAGGAAATTTACTGGAATTTGACATGCTTTTTGTTCATAGAGCAAAATTAAAAGTTGGTACATATCTTGTTTTGCTTCCTAAGAAATATTAGCCTGTTAGGATTTATTAAATCCAATCACTTTCTTCTCACTGTAAACTGCTTTGTGTAGCTCTTAATTGCTACATTATGTGGAAGGCAGAACAGTAGTCCTCCAAATATATCAACATCCTAATTCCTAGAATTTGTCAATTTTTTACCTTGGTGAAAAAGACTTTGCAGTTGTGATTAGGTTAAGGATCTTGTTGTGGGGAGATTATCCTGGATTATCTAGATGGGCCCTAAATCCAATTACGAGGGATCTTGAAAGATGAAATAAGGAGGAAGAAGAGTCAGAGAAGGAGATATGATGATGGAAGTAGAGGTCAGAATTCAACTCCTAGCTTTGGAGATGGCAGAAGCGGTCATGAGCTGAGCACCACAGACTGCTTCCAGAAGTAGAAAACTCAAGGAAACAGGTTCATCTGTGGAGCCCCAGAAAGGAATGCAGCCATGTCAACACTTGGACTTTAACCCCTGTGTTGTTTTTGACTTCTCTAACTATAAAATAATAAATTTGTGCTATTTTAAGGCACTAAGCTTGTGTTAATTTGTTACAACACTTATAGGAAACTAGTATTGAGGAGTAATCCTTCCTTAAAATTGTGTTCCATAAGTGCTGACTTAGATTGTTCTCTATAACTCTCTTAAATGACTAAAAATGTCTGTTTTGGTAAAATGCCCAAGGCAAAAGTGTTGCATCCTATCTATGGTAATAAAACCCTGGGGTCTTGATAGCCCTTTTTTCTTTGTTATGGTCTATATATACATAAAAAACAGAACAAAAATCAAAACAAAAAAGCCCCAAAACTCTACTCCAATACACAAGTATCCTTTTCTCAACCCAGTTGCAGAGGGAGGGCAACCATCTATTCAGGCATAGATTCTGGTTAGGGGCCTTGAGAGTAAGAGAATATCAAGTCTACGCTCTGATCATTATGTAGTGGTTAAGAGCATGGGTTCTGGAGTCAGAGTATCTGATATTTTCTCAAATCAACCTTTGGAATTAAGTGAGAATATGTTTATATATAGAAATGCAGGATGCTTTGCATTGGAGAGCACAAATACACATAGATGAATGTTTGGGTTTACCTCAGAATCTATTTTGAAACGTCCTCAAAAACCAATTTGAATCTCTTATGCCCCCTTGAATTGAGAGGGAAGGATTTTAAGATATCATAATTCATAATTGACTGCCAGTAATGATAAAGTGAAGTGGAAATAACAGTAGAGACTGAGGGATGAGAGCTTTAAGGAAAGGTAAACCTGATTTTTAAGGGTATGAAGGGAGTATGCCTAGGGATTAAGAGCGGAGGCTCAAAAATTAGACTGCTCAGATTCAAGTGCTCCTTCCACTATTTATACATTGTGTATTTGGACAAGTTATTCAACCCCTAAAAGGCTCACTTTTTTAAAATATGGACTGTAGACAGTAATAGTATGTAATGTATAGGATTGTTGTGAGGACTAAACAAGATAATCCATGCCTGAGTTTATTCCAATGCCAAACAAATAGTAAGCCCTTAACCGACAGGTCAAAGTTGATGGCACCAGTGATGAGACATAGTGACATCATGTAACTACTGGTAAGGTGCCCTGAAAAGGGAACAGATTCACTTTTTTGTATTCTTGTACAGAATTTGTAATCTTAATTGAATTATAATGAAAAAAGCAGACAAATCTAAAATTAGAAGCATTCTTCAAAATAACTGGTTAATGCTCTTCAAAAGAGTCAAGGACATGAAAGAAAAAGAAAGACTGAGGAACTCTGTCAGATTAGAAGAGACCAAGGAGATATGACAACTAAACACAATTGTAGGGGATCCTGGATTAGATTCTGGAAGAGAAAAAATGGATTCAGTGGAAAAACTAGTGAAATCTGTATAACATCTGTACCCACTGGTTAACAAAATTCTTGCCTATATGAGTATTTTAAAAGAAGCTGTTCATTTCTTGCTGCTGAAAACATTTTAACATATTTTAATTGTGTTAGTCCATTTATCTGCTCCAGCAATGGTAGTCTAGTGAAGGTAATTGATTCTTTCTCTGATGATTAAGGATCTTGCAGGACCTTTGGCATTATTCTTAACATAAATCATTTATGAACATGAATTTACCTAGATATAAAGATTTTTTGAGAGATTTGATCTCAATATACAACTTTTAGATCCCAAGATATACTAGAAATTTTTTTTTGTTTTTTTATATCTTTATGTGCTAGTTATCAACATGCCTCTTCCTTCTAAAACAATGTAAAACAAAATAAAAATGTGATTACTAGGATTACAATTAGTTGGGTCTGGCTAATACATGTTTTATTATCTTAAGGCTGTTTTTTATTTAATTTCAGAATATTACAGGGGTACAAATGTTTAGGTTACATATGTTGTCTTTTCCCTGCCTAAGTCAGAGCTACAAGCACGTCCATCCCCCAGACAGTGCACACCGCACCCATTAGGTGTGAATATATCCATCCCATCCTCCCTCCTCCCACCTGCCTGACTTAAACCTAAGGCATGAAACTATAAGAATTCTTAAGGCTGTTGTTTTCATAGTAATAAAAAAAAGAACTGGCTTAGGATTTAGAAGACCTGAGTTACAGTCCCAGTTTTGTATCTTACTAACCATGTGACCTTGGCAGATTAAACTTGATTAGTCTAATATTATCCATGAAATGTAGATATAGATATTTTTTAAAAATGGGAAAAAATAAATGTATTAGTCTCCAATGCTTAACTAAAAGTGTTGTGAGAATCAAATAAGATAATGTATATGTCTAAATCCATTTTGCTGCTGTAACAGAATATCTGAGAGTGGGTAATTTATAAAGAACAGAAATTTATTTGCTCACAGTTCTGGAGGCTGGGAAAAGTCTAAGATCAAGGTGCTGTCATTTGGCAAAGGGCTTTCTCAATTTTCCTCCAGAGGGGAGGAACATCTTGTCCTCACATGGCAGAAGGTAGAAGAGCAAAGAGGCAAAAAGGAACTGAACTTGCCCTTTTATAGCCACATTAATGCCACCCAGGATAATAGGATTAGGTCTCAATGGCCTAATCATCTCTTAAAGGTCTCACCTTTTAATATTGTTATAATGGTAATTAATTTTCAACATGAATTTTGGAGGGCATACATATTCAAACCATACCCGTATGTAATAAGTTTGTATAATTAGAAATACTGTGTAATGATAAGGTGGTAATGATTAACAATGAAAACAATTAAGGTAACAAGATTTAAGTATTTTATACACAATAATTTCAAAGAGACTCCTTCCCAGTGAATTTGCTAACATTTTTTTCCATATAAGCTCATAAGAGTATTTATATTCAATATTTATATTCACATAAATTTTTTATTTTATTTTGAACTGACAGATAATTAATTTTTTGAAATGAAAGAAGCCATTCAATCTTTATCTGCATTTTTCTGGTAACAAAGATGGTGTTTTTTGTTTTTTGTTTTTTTTTTTTGCATTTCAGGAAATTATGAGAATACAAACATTTTAGTTACATTTTATATCTTTGCCTCTCCCTAGCAAGGGTTAGAGGTATGCCCCTCCCCTCCACAATGCTCACCACGTCCCTCAGTTGTGAGTCTACCTCCCAATCCCCAAATCCCTGTTGAACACCACCACCATGTGAGCACCATAGTGTTAATCAGTCAGTACCAATTTGATGGCGAGTACATGTGGAGCCCATTCTTCCGGTCTTGTGTCACCTCACTTCAGATAATGGGCTCAAGCTCAATCCAGGAAAATATAAGCAGTGCTAGATCACTGTCATTTCTTATAATTGAGTAATATTCCATTGTATACTTATGCCAAATTTTAATAATACCCATGAATTGACGGGCACTTGGGTTGTTTCCACATCCTTGCAATAGTGAATTGTGCTGCCGTAAACATTTGGATGACTTTTGCTCTATTGGGTAGATGCCTAATAATGCTATTGCTGGAGGGATGGTGTTTTATATAAATAAGTAAAACTCCAAATATAGGTATCTAGTAGGGGATGAGTTGACATTTCAACTTAATATACTTCATACACCTGTAGGCATGCAATTAACTGCTCTCTTGTACCTAATTAGTGAACATACAGTACTAAGCATGAAAATATGGAAGCACTAGGAGTGGGCAAAAATCAAAATTTCTCATAGAAATTTCCACAAAAGCTTGTTCTCTTGGCAATGTCTTTTCTTTGCACTTTGAAAATAAAATAATACCTATTTATTAAACAATGTGAGTATCATAGGGGCCTTAAGCTTAAGAAAAATATCACATAGACTTAAATTATCTGTGTATCTAAGTTCTTTGCCAGTTTATATAATATGCCTTTTGATACCATAAGAAGGAGCATAGTATAGTGGTTAGACATGTAGGCTCTGAAGGTGGAAAGCCTGATTGAGAAACTAGCTACACCATTTTCTAAGCATATGAATGTGGGCAGAGGCCCTTATATTAGTTTCCTATGGCTGCTGTAATGAGTTGCCACAAATTTAGTGTATTAAAACAACAGAAATTTATGCTCTCATAGTTCTGCAGGCTGGAGGTCTGATATCAGTATCCCTGGGCTGAAACCAAGGTGTTGGCAGGGCTGCATTCCTTTATGGAGGCTCTAGGGAAGAATCTGTTGCTCTACTCTTCCAACTTCTGGAGACTCCCTGCATTTCTTCACTTGTGGCTACATCACTCAAATCTCTACTTTGTGGTTACATTGTCTTCTTTGTTTTAAAGCTCTCTCTGCCTCCCTCTTATAAGGAATCCTGTGATTGAATTTAGAGTCTATGTACATAATATAGGATAATCTCCCCTTCTCAAGATTTTTGATATCCTAATCCCACCTACAAAGACACTGTTCCATATAAGGTAACATTTACAAATTCCAGGGATCACAACCTGACATCTTTGGTGCTGGTGGTGGTAGGGTGTTCAGACTACCATAGCACTTAAAAATTTCTGATGCTTTATTCTCTTCATCTCTACAATGGCGATGATAATAACAGCCACCTCATAGGTCCATGAAGAAGATTAAAAGGATGCAACAATTTACATAAGTTTTCTAGCTGTAAGTACCAGGTGTATATTAATATTACCTATTTATGCATTGAATCACATTTATAGATTTGAATATGTCAAAACATGCTTGCATCTATGGCATGAAGCTCACCTCATGGTGGATTATTTTTTTGATGTGCAGATGAATTCATTTTGCTTGGATTTTATGGAGAATTTTTGCATTTATATTCATATGTGATATTGGTCTATAGGTTTCTTTTGTGTTTGTGTGTGTCCTTTCCTGGCTCTTGTATGAAGGTCATATTGGCTTTAAAGAATGAGTTGAGGAAAATTCCCTCCTTCTGAATATTATGAAATAATTTCCGCAGTATAGGTACCAGTTCTTTTTAGGTGTGATAAAATTCAGCTGTGAAACCCTATGGACTGGGACTTTTTATTTGTTGGAAGATTTTTTTTTTTGCTGCTTCAGTTTTGTTTCTTGATATTGGTTCAATTTCAGGACATACTGATTCATTTATTCACTTATTCAACATACTTCTTATGTATCAGCAGACACCGTGCTTGGCCTTAGTTTGCAAAGCTCAAAAAGGCACGATGGCTGTTCTCAAACAGATCATAGTTTGGTTGGAGATACATGCTAATAAGCAAATAAATAAATTCTAGCCTGAAAAGAAATAAAAAAAACTCTGTATGCAAAGTGCTATGGGGAACACAGATCAGGGAACAATTAACTACCTACGCAGAGACAAAGAAAATCTTTACAGAGAATGTGACAATTAAATTGTGTCCTGAAAGATGAGAAGGATGTTTTCAGGTAGACATAGCTGAAAAAAAGGTATTCTAGGCAAAAGGAATATTCTATGTGAGAGATATGAAAGATAATATAATTAAAAGGATGAATAGGGTTTTTTTGGTGTGAGTTTACCCATCCCCTCCTCCCCTCTCCCACATGCCCGACATGAAAGAACAGGTATTTTTCGTTCCAGCCATGTGAACAGTTTTGTAAATCAAAGCTAGAGATTATACTGATACTGATACCTCAACTGCCTTGCCAGAGAAAATACTTGGAGGTGTACATTTTACATGAATATTATATTTTCACCTTTATATGCATGCTTACACATATATACATGAAAGTGAGCGATTTAATCTTTTGTAGCACTCAAGTGACTATAAGATGTATGATTATGTGACTCATGTCTTTCTTACTACTATACTGTAATATCCACAATGTCAGGGAAGAGTCCCCATTTTTTTTAAACCTTATGTGAATTGCCATTGCTTTGCACAGTGCCAAACCACAGTAAGCACACAATAACTGTTGAATGAATAAGCATTTATGATCCTTAATGAAATATCATCTAATTTCACTGCTAGTTTATGAGATCTTTGATACTCTTTTAGTCTTTCACTTTAATTGAATTTTTAAAACATCCGTATGTTTTAATTTCCTTACGTAACCCTGAAATATCTTCCCTTCAAGTAGTTCCTTAGTGAACTCTTTTAATGTTCTTATCACAGGTAACACGTCAGGAAATGAAGATAGAGGTTTTGAATCCTGATCGTAAATGTATAGTATTTTCAAGTACTTACTCAGTTTGTACTGAATTTGACAAATGTCCAACATACTGAAATTTGAAGGAAAACAAGTGACCAAGCATTCACAATTGCATATTTCTTGACCAAATTTTAATCAAGCTTCACTCCACCCCAAAGGCTCTTTTTTTTTTGCTTCTACGTACAACCAACACTCCATTTTAAGTGTACAATTAAATGATTTTCAGTGAATTTACCGAGGTGTACAGTTAATCACATGAATCAGTTTTTGAGGAATTCCTTTCCCCTATTGAGACCCCTAATTCCGCTCCCCAACTGCTTTTCAAGCATATCCCACCCCTCCACAGTGACCCCCCACGTCGCTCAGACTTGGGTCTACCCCCCTCCCCCCAATTCCCCAGTGTTGAGAAAAGCACATTTTTGAGATCAGTGGCCCCGCATATCAGATTTTGCCAGGGGCCACGCTTAATTACTACCCAGTAAAGATAACACATTTGGAATGGCAGCTGCAATTAGAGTCGTTAAACTAAAAATAGTCTACTGTTATTGTCTAAGATTGTCTTTCTACAAAGGCCAAACAGGAGAATTAAACGGGACATCCACCTTTAAAATCTTTGATAGAGGCATTAGTCCCTGCAGCACCCTCAGGAATGCAGTAAAGAGAGTTTCGCCATTATGTTAGGAAAGAGATTTCCAGGGACTTTCACTCGCTGCTTACTACAAAACAGCCTTTACTCAGTGGTTGTAGAGAAACAGCCTTTACTCAATGGTCTTGGGGATTCTGACTGTGACCGAGTGTTACTTATTTCAACTATACAGTAGTGCACTGGTGAGATAACCATGCTGGGACTCACAGCCAACTCCATTTAACCCTTGCTTCCCAGGCCCCTACCATAGCAGTGGACTACGGTGGTGGTCCGTGTTGCCAGGGTTAGTGTTAGCTCAGAGCCAGGGTCAAGTCATCTTCCACAGTTCTATCCTTTTTTTCCCCAGGGTTTACAATTCAGGGAAATTTCAGGGAAATTACAATTTCCCTGAAAAATATTTGTGTGTCCCTTTGGTGAAAGATTGAATTTTTAAAGTAATATACAGTAAAATTGATTTCTTTTGGTGTATAATTCTATGAGTTTTAGCGCATATACAGATTTGTGTAATTACCACCACAATCAGGATACAGAACAATTCCATCACCCCAAAAACCCATCTCTTTGTAGTTACACCCTTATCCTACTCCTAACCCCCAGAAGCTACATGCTTGTGATGTTGTTACATAATTCTTTTTCAAGAGCACCCAGTCTCCTTTTCAGTGAGAGAGCTCTGGCTCTGTGAACTGACATAGGTCTGCGGGTTGGCTGAGAGGTAGTGAGTCTCTACAGTGGTGGCTCAAATCAATCTTCTGCTCACCGAGTCTAGCATTTTTTTTTTTGCATGCACATCAAGTAGAACCTTAGGGGATAGCACATTTATTTCAGTCATAGAGGCTTCATTAGCCCCAAAGATCTCTACAGGTATAACCATTCTGTTTGTTACTGTGGTGCTGATACCTGTTACGGTAACTGCAGGTATCTTTCCTCTGGTCGTCGAGTAAATCTATTAGACCCTTGTCATCCTGAGTGTCCACTGTTGTCACTTAAATCAAGGAACTCATTATAATGGCAGCATCACCTACTTTTATCCTCTCCCTACAGCACATTGCTACTAATGTGATTTTAAAGGATGCTAGTGCCCCTGTTACCTATGTATTTCTCAATACTACGGAGAAGAGACTGTCTCTTGGCGGTTATTTTGGGGGTAGAGGTTGTGAACACATGATAAATCTGCTCTTAAGTTTTTTATCTCTCCAGCTTTTTGGATTCTTTCCTCTATATTATGTCAAGTTCTTTCTGGCATTTCAACTTCACATGAGTTACGTTGACTCTAGTTTTCAATCCATCAACCAAGCAAATAAATAGAACACTTCCCAGTTGCTTGAATTAATATTTTGAATCTGGAATCTCTGGTAGGTGTTCACACATTGAAAATTCAACCTGATCTAAAATTATGTTCCTTTCTCTTGTTCTAGGTCCATGAGACTTCATACCCACACATGTTCCTCATTAAGTATTGTTTTAATTTTGGAAAATTTTTATCCTCCGCTAAGAGTTGTACGAGTATGGTTTTAATTATTAAAGTAACATACAGTAAAACTGACTTCTTTTGGTGTATAATTCTGTGAGTTTTTTAATTTTTTTTTTTTTTTTTTTAGAGACTGGGTCTCGCTGTGTCACCTCGGCTGGAATGCAGTGCTGTGATCATAGGTCCCTGCAGCCTTGAACTTCTGTAGCTGGGACTATAGACACATGCCACCATGCCTGGCTAATTTTTAAATTTTTTGTAGAGATGGGGGGGTCTCGCCATGTTACCCAGGCTGCTCTTGAACTCCTGGCCTCAAGTGATCCTCCCACTTAGGCCTCCCAAAGTGCTGAGATTACAGGTGTGAGCCACCGTGCCTGGCCTGTGAGTCTTTGACACGCATATAGATTTGTGTAGTTACCACCACAATCAGGACACAGAACGATTCCATCACCCCCCAAAACTCCCTTGTACTGTCTCTTTGTAGTTACACCCTTATCCGACTCCTAACCCCCAGAGACCGTTGATCTGTTCTTCATCCTTATGAGTTTCGCCGTTTTGAAAATATCATATTAAGTGCAATCATGCAGTATGTGGCCTTTTGAGACCGGCTTCTTTCGTTCAACATTTACCTATGTCATTGGTATGTATTCGTATCTACAGTCTTTTGCTTATTATTGCTGAAGATTATATTGTATGGATGTACCACAGTTTGTTCACTCACCCTTTGAAGGACATTTTGGTTGCTTCTAAATTTTGGTGATTATGAATACAGCCACCTATATAAACATTCATGTACAGGTTTTTGTGCAAACATAAGTTTTCATTTCTTTGGAGAGGGATTCATTTCAATCCTTAGAGAAGAATTACTGGGTCATGTGGTAGGTGTATGTTTAGCTTTAGAAGAAACTGTCAAACTGCTTCTGAAGTGAATTTGTTATTTTGCATTCCCACCAACAATGTGTGGGAGCTTCAGCCACTTGCCATTCTCGCCAGCACTTGGTATTGTCCGTTTTCTGTATCATGTTAGCTGTCCTAATAGGTGTGCAGCGGTATCACATCTTGGTTTTAATTTGTGTTTCCTCAATGGCTAATGATATACGTCCTTTCATGTGCTAATTTGCCATCCACACATCCTCTTTGTCCAGGTATTAATAGTTTGTGCATTTTAAAGTTGGGTTGTCTGTTTTCTTACTGTTGGGTTTTTGAGAGCTAAAATATATATATGTGCTGTTCTTTGTCAGAGATACGAGTCGAATGTATTTTCTCCCAGTGTCTAGCTTGTCTTTTCATCCTCTTAACAATGCTTTTGCAGGGCAAAAGTTTGTCGTTTAGATGAAGTCAACTTTCCTTTAAGGATCATGCTTTTGGTGACGTGTCTAAAAACATTTGTCTAACCTAGGTCACAAAGATTTTCTCTTAAGTTTTCCTCTAAAAGTTTTGTAGTGCTAAGTTGTACATTTAGATCTCCGATCCATTTTGAGTTTTTTAAAATAAGTTGTGAGGTTTAGAAAGAGTTTCATTTTTCTTTTGCACATGGATGTCCGATTGTTCTAACACATTTGTTGAACGAGCCGCTTTCTTTATTGAATTGCTTTTGCACCTTTGTCAGAAATCAGTTGTCCCTGGGTTCATGTTGATTTTTTAGTCCTTTCATTTTGTTCCATTGACCTCTCTGCCTGTCCTTTCACCGATACTACACTTTTTTGGTTTTTTGTTTGTTTTGTTTTTTAGCTCCTCTTACCTTCTAATACGCTATCTTGCTTATGGTGGCTTTACAGCAAGTCTTCAAACTGAGTAGTGTAATTCTTACAACTGTATTCTTTTCTAAAATTGTTTAGATTGTTCTAATTACTTTGCCTTCACTATAAATTTTAGAATTAGCTTATCTATATCTATAAAAATTCCTGCTAGGATTTTGATCAGAATTATATTAAACTATACATCAGTTTGGGGAAAATTGATAGCTTTTTCTTTTTTTAATTTTTAAAAATATTTTTAAAATTTTTAATTTTTTAGTTTTTCAAATTGTTTTGTTTTGTTTTGTTTTTAAGAGTGTGTATTGTATCACAGAAATTTACAACTGGAAAGACCATCAAATTATTCAACAGGACACCCTGATGAATTACAGAGTATCCCCTCGACATTGGCGTTGTCTCTTGCGGAGTCTTTCAATTCTGCTATGGAGCCATCCAGTGAGTTTTTAATTTGAGTAATTGTGTTTTTCAGTTCTAAAATTTTTATCTGGTTCTTTTTTAGATATTCTATATCTTGGCCGAGGCTTTCTATCTTTTTATTTTTTAGCAGATCCTTCTTCTTAGGCATTTTTATAATAACTGCTTTAAAGTCTTGGATATTTTCAACATCAGTGATATCTCAACATTGGCGTCTGTTGATTGTATTTTCCCATGGGAGTCGAGTTGTTTTGGTTCTTCTTGTGCTGAGTAATTTTGGATTATATTCTGAACATTTTAAATATTGTGTTAGGAGACTCTGGATCTTACTTAAATTCTATGGAGAATGTTGATATTTTTGTTTTAGCAGGCAATCGACCCAGTTGGGTTCAGGCTGCAGGTTCCAACCAGCCTTCCATGAGTTGTAGTTTCAATGCCAGTTGGATTTTCAAAGGTTTTGCAGTGATAATTGATTCCGTCTCACTTGTGTGTCCCCCGGAGGCCAGTCTGGGACCAGGGCAATGGTCTGTCCCGTGATTCAGTTCTCAGTCTTTGGTATGCTGCTTAGGGTCAGATCCACACATGGGAAGCTCAGAGGTGAGCCCAGGGTTTACAGACAACGTTATAGGATTGCTTTTCTGAGCAGTTCCCTCCCTGTGATTTTTATGGGCCTTTCTAGATCTCTGGTGTTTCTCCTTCTGGTCCTCCAGCCAGCAGACTGGGGCCATAGACACACTCTTACACTTCCCGCAGCTGTGCTTACACGGGGAGCCAAGTGATGGAAGGAAAAAGAGAGACAAAAAAGCTACAGGGTTTGCCTCACCCTCTTGGGTCTATGGCTCCTCCAGTTGGAGATGAAGGTTTCCCTTACTCAAAGTTTAGGGGTCCAAAGAACCCCTGCTGTCACCTCCTGTCCTATCCCCATAAGGTTGCCTGGGAGTTGGAGCATGAGCACATGGTTAGAAGAGGGAAAAATTGGAAGGAAAAAAAATGAAGGATTTCTCCACTTTCTCTGAGTGTTAGGAGTTCCCTTTCTTGCTCCTTGAGCCAGAACTAGAGGGTCCTCATTGAGATGGCTCTGTCCATGCCTGGTACTCACTGTGGAGTTTCTGCCTTTCTTGAGTCCAGGCTGGGAGGTATCAGAGGAAAATTAGAACACTCACCATCAGTTCAGTGGTTCTTTGAGTTCTGGTATAATTCCCCACCTTCTACCATTTACTTATCAGAGACCTCAAACAGCTCTGTGCATTATGTCCAGGTTTTATACATATGTTCACCTGACAGAACACGGTGTCCTCACACCATCTTGCCTGGAAACTGAACTCCCTCTCCATACTTTTGACAACATAAATAGCAAGATCCTGCATTTCTTTTGATATATTGGCCATCTTCTGCCAGGCATAACTTTGTAGCTGGCCTCCTGGAGAGCATTGTGATTTGACCCTTGGTATAGGTCTGGTGATGATAGACTCAGGGTCTTAAGGAGAATCCTTACAAGGTAACTATCTCAGGTAAGGTCATTATGTGGTTTTCATGCAAGCTAGAACTAGCTTTAGGACACAGGGAAGGAGGAAGCTCAGTGGGTTTTGGAGATTAGTGTACTAAGAGTTATCTTTCTTTTCTGAAATATTAATATCACTATTCCAGTTCTTGGGGTCTTATCCTAAGAATTGCCCTTTCAAAAGACATGAAAGGGCTTTGAGTTCAACCTCCAGTGCAATTCAAATTCAACCAGCCATAGCACCAGACTCTGAGTCTGATTTTAGTTACATTGGCCTTACTAGAGATAAGAGATTCATTTTTCTGGGTGATCATAGAAATTCCTTTGTTTTCTAACCATACTTTGAGCTGAAGACTTAAAACCCAGCCTTTCATTTTTATCTTCTAAGCTTCCCAGTGCAGTTATAAATCAAGAGTCTACTCCACAGGCCTTATACTGCTTGAGCCTCTGATAATGTTGTATCGAGCTGCCACTCTGACCACCAAAGTCTTCATTCTACATTCTTCATTTCAGGTAGACATAGGTGATATTTGAGAACCAATTTTGTTACTAGGTGTTATAGGCTAGCAATATCACATCCTTTGTTGTTAACTGGATCCTCATCTCATCAAGTTAGATGCCTGTCAGTCCTGTCCTCTCATTTCCTCAAAGATCTATGGTTTCTTATATTGTTTGCTGTTTTTCTCAGGGTTCAACTGTAGACAACAGAATCCATTTTGCCAAGTTTAAGCAGAAAGGGAATTAAAACAGTATGTCTGACAGGCAGAATTCTGAGATGGTCCCCAAGATCCTCTCCCACTAATATACATGCTTTGTCTAATCCCTCTCTTGGAGTGTGTGCAGAAACTTTGAATATGACAAGGTATGCTGTGATTATGTTACATCATGTGACAAAAGGAATTTTGCACTGTAATTAAGATCCCTCATCAGCTGACTTTGCTTAATCAAAAATGAGATTATTCCAGGTGGGTCTGACCTAATCAGACTATACCCTAAAAGATAAAAGAAGAAATAGCAGATGTTTTTCTGCTGGCCTTGAAGGAGCAACCTGCCATATTGTAGAGAGGGCCACACATAGTCTCTAGGAACTGGCAGTCATCCCTGGCTGACAGTTAAGTAAATAGGGACTTTAGTCATATGGTCACAGGAAACAAATTCTTCCAACAAACTAAGGGAGCTTAGAAGTGGGTCTTTCCCTAGTCAAGTCTCCTGATGAGGACACAGCTGGATGACACCTTGATTTAAGTGAGACCCTGAGCAGAGGAGCTAGCTAACATGTGCTGGGCCCTTGATCCATGCAAAGTGTTAAATAATAGCTGTGTGTTGTTTTAAGACACTAAGTTTGTGTCAATATGTTATATAGCGATAGAAAATGAATACAGTGTACTAATGAGCCTAGAGGATTTCTAGAGGCTATAGGACCCAAGCTTGAAAGCCTCAAAGCCAGAATTGACTCAGCCAGGAGTGTGTCCAACCACACAATGATACTTAGAGCTGACACCCTGCTGCTGCTTCCACCTGATGGATGTGTGGAATTCATGAAGCCAAGGATCAAGCACCATGACTAAAAGCTGTCTACTTCAATGGGGCTCAGATAACATGATGTTCCAGTGCTATTTTCTCATCTGCAAAGTAGGAATAACCATAGTACGTACCTCAGTAAGTAGGAATAAGGATTGAATGGCATAAAGCTTTGAAAGTGTTTGAGTAATGTACAACTTCTAATGTTCCATATATATCAGCTATTATTATGCATAATTGACTTGCCCAAGGCCATGAAACTAGTGGGTAGCTAAATGGAGACTTAACCTTGGGTCTGTCTACTTCCAAAACCTGTTCTCCTTCTTTTTATACCTTCTTGATTTTTCCACGAACTCAGTTTGAAAGAAACTTTGCCCATTTCCATTCTTAGCCTCTCCCAGGGGAGAAAGATTCACCTCGAAGAGACAGAGGGAATCCTGCATAATGGAGCATGAATGTTTTATGAATTTGATCTTCACTGAGTAAATTAAAGGGTCATTAACATACTCATTAACAAGTGTAGAACTTTGTTTGGAATTCTGGAAGTGATTGGATGAGGCACAATCGCATGAGCTCATGAGGACGTCTTGAAATTCTCCAGATCGTCTTCCCTGCTTTCACAATATTCTCTCTTTTCTGACTTCTGCCTCTGGTGTCATACACCATGCTCCAAATATACATCTCTTTTCCTTCTTTGCTAATTGTCTGGGATTCTCTGCTTGTCATTGGGAAGAAAGGGTGTGAAAAGTTGGCACTTCTGCCTTCACTGGCTGTGGAGGATGTGTGTGTCTGTGTGTGGGCATGTGCCTGGTGTATCTAGGGGTGGAGCGCGAGGCAGATGGTCTGGTGATGATGTGACAGACCCTCAGAACTGATGCAAAGGAGGGCAATACTGACCAACAAGGGCGTAGAGTGAAGGGGCTCGGAAATAGTATCCAAACCAGTAAAGCGTTAAAAATGACTAATGTTATCAAGAAGGAATATATTTAGCCATGCTCAGAAATATGATCCTTATAAAGCTCAAATATTTTAAGCTATGATGCTAATTTAAAAAAGTGAAAAAAAAATTAAAAGTGGCAGTGACCTAAGATGATATTTTCCTGGACAACCACAGATAGCCAATGGCTGTGAAGAGATCTTAGAAGCTATTCATGTCGTCAGAATTGGAGCAACATACACTCAACATAAACCCAAGGTATTAATCGTAGCCCTTGTTTGTAAACAGGAGAACTTGCTTGGGCTACTTTAAACCAAAGTAAATTTACCTGAAACGATATTGGGTTGCTTACCAAATGAATGATAGAAATCTGAAGGGTTGGGTTTCAAGTGGTGAGATATATGGACAACTGACTAGGATGTTGCTAAATTTGTATAATAAAAATATTTTAAGAGATTTCTGGCTTCAGGTATTGACAGAGGACTTTATGTCAGACTGACTTTCCCACTGACAACAATTCTGAATTCTTGGAAAAATACTGAAAATAATTGTTCAAAGGCACAGTTGAGTGAAAAAAACCAGGTAGAAACTGGAGGGGCTATAACCCATGGAATAAGGGAAACACCCTAGTTAAAATCCACGTTTGTCTGTCTTTTCCTTGAAGGCATTCCCAGTCTGATCAATGTGTGGGGAAAACAGGTCAATCAGAACACAGAATTCCTAAGGGGCTGAGGAGTCAGAGATCAGAGTTCTAGTCTGCTAGAATGGCTAGAAGGGGGTGGATATCTAAGAAAAGAGTTACATGAGAAGGAGCCCCCAAACCTGCATACAATCTTCCCTCAAATCCTTAGTTGACTCCTACACTATGAGGACATGGGGCAAGACTCCAAGGAACTCCAGAAGAAAGTTCTAGGATCTTACTACTCAGATGTTGCAGCACCTACCCAGTGCTGTGGACACACAGTTCGGAGTTCAAATTCTGGCAAGTTAAAGAAGCTTGATAAAGCTTTCTGCTAAAATGCCAAAAGGGCCAAACTCTAGGAGTAAGGACTAGGTACCAGGACTAAGAACTACTCTTTAGGGTAAGGGGAAAACTGAAAATGCCTGCACCAAAAATATTTTTTTTTTCCTCAGAAAATCTTAAAATCAAGGCTCCACAAGATCAAGATTATCTTCCTGTAGTTTAACTGCTTGCTAGAACAAGAATCAATACTCTTCTAAGGAAGATAATAGCATCCAGAGTCTCTACAACATAGCATCCACAATATTGAAGGTATAATAAAATTATTAGACATGAGAAGACACAGAAAATGGGACCCATAGATAGACAAAAAACAATCAATAGAAACAGACCCACAGTTGGTCCAGATGTCAGTTTTAGCAGACAAGGACTTTAAAATAATTGTGACAAATATGTTAAAGAGTCTACAGGAAAAGGTGGATATAATGGATAAAGAGAAAGGAAATTTCAGGAGAGATATGAAAACTGTAAAACAGAACCAAATGGAAATCCTAACACTAAAAAACAAAATATCCAAAATAAAAATATTGTGGGATAAGAATAACAGCAGATTGGACAGAATAGAAAAGAGGGTGAGTGAATCTGAAGACAAGTCAATAGAAATGTTTGAACAGAAACACAGAGAGAAAAATATTGAAAAAAAAGAATAGAGTCCCAATAACCTTTGAAAGAAATGTGAAGGGGTTTAGAACCTATGTAATTGGTGTCCCAGAAATAAAAGGAACAACAGCATAGGTTAGAGGAACTATTTGAACAAATATTGACCAAAAATTTCCAAATTTTATCAAAACCAGCAATTTACAGATCTAAAAATTAGAGCAAACCTCAAGGAAGATAAATACAAGAAAACCACATACTTAAACCAATAAAAGCAATAAATAAGAAAAAAAGATATTAAAGGCAGCCAGATAAAAAGTCTAAAAGGAAGCATACAAGGGAATGATGATAAAAATAACAGCCAACTTCTCATAAAAACATTCCAGAAGAGAATGGGGTAACATATTTAAAATCAGAAAGAAAAAATGTGTCAGCTTAGAATTCCATATCCAGGGTAAAAAGTTTTCAAAAGTGAAGGCAAAAATAAATGAAAAAAGAAAAACCCCACAAAACCTTAAAAAACAAAAATGGTCTCCACTAGCAAGGAGGCCCTCATCAGATGCATCCCCTTGACCTTGGACTTCCCAGACTCCAGAACTGTAAGAAATAAATTCCTTTTCTTTATAAATACTCAGTCTCAGGTATTCAACAGGTATTCGTTATCGCAACAGAAAAGGGATTTAGGCAGAAAATTGGTATCAAGAAGTGGAGCTATTGCTATAAAGATACCTGGAAACATGAAAGACACAAGGGAAGAGTTTGGACAAGCAGGTCCTAAAAAGCTTACAATCTGGTTAGGGCTTAGAAGACAAGAAGACTAGGGAAGTTTGGAACTCTTTAGAGACTGGTTAAGTGGCTGTGTCCAGAACTCTGATAGAAATATGGACAGTAAAGGCCATTCTGATGAGGTTTCAGGTGGAACTGAGGAATGAGGTATTGGAAACTAGCGTAAAGGCCATCTTTGTTATAAGCCAGCAAAGAACTTGGCTAGAATGTGTCCATGCCTGGGAGCTTTATGGAATGCAAAACTTAAGAGCAATGAATTAGAATATTTGGTGGCAAAAATACCTAAGCAGCAAAGCATTCAGCCTGCTGCATGGCTACTTTCAACTGCTTACATTAAGCTACAAGAGAGAAAAGATGGCTTAAAGACAGAATTTATAATCATAAGGAAGCAAAGTGGAAAGGTTTGGAAAACTGTCAGCCTGGCCATGTGGTAGAGAATGAAAAAACATTTTCAGCAGAGGAAACCAAGGGTGTGACCAAGTGACCACTTGCTAAAGAGATTAATGTGGCTAGAAGGGAGCCAGAGTTGCTTCATCAGGACAATGAGAGAAAGACCCCAAAAGCATTTGAGAGATCTTTGAAGCTGCTCCTTGCATCACAAGCCCAGAGGCCTACGAGGGCAGAATGGTTTTGTGGGTTAGGCCCGGGTTACCTTCCACAGGCTCACTGCCCAGGGTCACCTCAGGTCTCTGCTCTCCGCTTCCTGGTGCAGCATTTCTTGGCCACTCCAGCTGTGGCTCAGGCAGCCCCAGGTGTGGCTTGACCCACTACTATGAAAGATACAAGCTGTAAACCTAGATAGCACCATGTCATGGCCAAAATAGGCCCAGATGTGGCTCACATTGCTGTTCTGGAGGGTGCAAGCAGTAAGCCTTGGTGATGTCCATGTGGTGCTAATTCTTCAAGCATGCAGAATGCAGCAATTATAGAGGCATAGGAGCCTCCATCTAGATCTCAAAGGATATAACATATCAGACAGCCTGGGGGCCCAGGCAGAGACTTGTTGCAGGGGCAAAGCCACTGCAGGAAGCCCCTACTAGAGCAATGCCAATTGGAAATGTGGGATTGGAACTGATGCAGAGAGTCCTCACCAGGGCAATGCCTAGTGGAGCCATAGGAATGGGACTGACACCAAAACCCTGGAACTGTAGAGCTACCACCATGCAATGCCAGCCTGGGTGAGCTGGGTGGACTAAGTCCAGCAAAGCCAGAGGAGTGAGGCCTGAGGCTGCCTGAGGCCTAGGGGGCCCAACCCCTGCACCAGTGTACTTAGGAAGCAGGACATGGAGTCAAGGAAGATTATTCTGGAGACTTCAGATTTAATGTTGTTAGGGTTTGCGCTTACTTAGAACCTGTTCCTCCTTTCTTTTTTCCTGTTTCTTCTTTTAAAATGGGAATGTGTATTCCCCATGCCTGTCCCACCATTGTATCTTGGAAGCAGATAACTTGTTTTCACAGGCTCAAAGGGAAGACTTGGGGCTTTTGAATTGGTATGGAATAAGTTAAGACTTTGGGGAACTGGGGATGGAATGAACACATTAATATTTGTATGTGAGAAGGACATGAGTTTTGAAGGACCAGAGGCAGAAGGCTATGATTTAAATGTTTATCCCCTCCAAAACTCAGGTTGAAACTTAATCTTATTGTAGCAGTATTAAGAGGATGGGAAATCTGACTATGGTTCCCCTTGGTCCCCATGGAAGATTGACTCTAGCACCCCCTGTGGACACTAAAATCCATGCATGCTCAAGTCCCTGACATAAAATGGTACAGTATTTGCATATAATCAATGCACATTCTCCCATATGCTTTAAATCACTTTTAGATTACTTATAATGCTAATACAATGTAAACTGTTGTTATAATATACTGTTTAGAGCAGAGGCCCCCAACCTATGGTTAGTTCCATAATTATTTCATTATATATTACAATGTAATAATAATAGAAATAAAGTACACAATAAATGTAATATGCTTGAATCAACCCAAAATCATACACGCCCCCCACCCTCTGGTCCATGAAAATATTGTCTTCCATGAAAATGGTCCCTGATGCCAAAAAAGTTAGGGACCACTGGTTTAGAGAATAATGACAAAAGAAAAGGTTTGTACATGTTCAGTACAGGCATAATTTTTTTTCCAAATATTTGTGATCTATGGTTGGTTGAATCCATGGATGTGGAACACATGGATACAAATGGCCAACTGTAGTTCAGAGTTGGGAGCTTTGGGAGGCACTTAGGATTAGATAAGGTCATGAAGGTGGGGCATTAGTGGCTTTAGAAGAGTAGAGAGACCTGAGCTGGAATGCTCAGCCCCTTCCCATGTGATGTCCTATGCCGCCTTGCAACTCTGCACAGTCTTCAGCAAGAAGGCCCTCACCAGATGCACTCCCTCAGCTTTGGACTTCCCAGCCTCCAGACTGTAAGAAATAAATTTCTTTTCTGTATAAATTACTCAGTCTCAAGTATTCAGTTATAGCAACAGAAAGTGGACTAAGACAGGAACTAAAGGGAGAAAATGAAAAATGTACAATTATAATTGGAGATTTTAATATCATCCCACAGTAATTCATAGAACTAGTAAACAAAACATCTGTAAGTATGTAGAAAATCTGAACAACGCTACAAACTAACTCAACCTAACTGGCAATTATAGAACAGTACACCCAAGCTCTGTAGAATATACATTCACATTCTTTTCCAATGTACATGGAATATTCACTATGCTAGAATGTATAACTGGCCATAAAACTAATCTTGATTAATTTCAAAAGATTGAAATAATACAGAGTATGTTCTCTGAGCACAATGAAATTAAATTAGAGATCAATAATGGTAAGATATTTGGAAAATCCCCAAATATTTGGAAATTAAACAGTATATTTCTAAGTAACCCATAGGTCATGGAAGACATCATAAAGGAAATTAGAAAGTACTTTGAACTAAATGATAGTGAAAATATAGCATGTAAAAATTTCAAGGATGAAGATAAAGCATTGTAGCTTGACATACTTATATTAAGAAAAAAAGGTTTAAAATCAATGCGCTGGCTTCCAACTTAAGAAGCTGGAAAAAGAAGGGTAAACTAGACCTAAAGTTAGTTACGGAAAGGAAATAGTAAAGATAACAGTAGACATCAATGAAATAGAAAATAGTCAAAATGGAGATGACGAAAGAGTCAGTGAACTTGAAGAAGATAGATGAATAGCATTTCTGTAATCTGAAGTAGAGAGATAAAAATGATAGAATAAAGCAGAATGGAGCAGGGTCCTGTTCCTGTGGGACAACATCAAAATATCTAGCATCTCTGGAATTGAGGTCCCAGAAGGAGACGAGATAGAGCAGAAAATAAAGTCTGAAAATATAATGGTTGAAAATTTCCATTTTGTGAAGACATAAATGTATAGATTCGAGAAGATCAGTGAACCCCAGGGATTAATACAAAGAAAATCACATCTAGGCAAATCATAGCTAAACTTCTAAAAATGAAAGATAAGGAGAAAAATCTTGATAATAGCCAGAGAGAAATGATATATTACATGCATGATGACAATGATTGAAATTCCCACGACTTCTCATCAGTAACCATGGGAGCCAGAAGATAGTGGGAAAACATCTGTAATGTGCTGAGAGAAAAGGTCAATCCAGAATTCTGCCTCCAGTGAAAATATTCTTCAAGAACAAAGGTGAGATATTGACATTCTTAGATTTAAAAACCTGAGAGAATTCATTGTCAGTAAACCTGCATTACAAGAAATGCTCAGGGCACTTCTTTAGGCTGAAGAGAACTGACATCAGATGGAAATTTGAATCTTTAGGAAGAAATGAAAGCACCAGAAATGGTAACAATCTGTGTAAATATAAAAACCTTCCCACAAAGAAAACTCCAGGCCCAGATGGCTTCACTGGTGAACTCTAACAAGAATTTAGGAAGAAATTTAACAGTCTTAAAAAAAACCCTTTCGCCCAAAAAAGGAGAAAGGAACACTTCCCAACTTGTTCCCACCAACATGAACAGGGACATTAAAAGAAAAGAAATTATCAACGTCCCTTATGAATATGGAGCAAAATATTCAAACTATCAAATCCTGAGCAAAATATTAGCAAATCAAGTCTAGAAATAGATACGAAGTATAATACATCATGACCAAAAGAGGCTTATCTCAAGAATCCAAGATTGCCTTAAAATCAAATTAAATTCACCATATAAACAGAATAAAGGAGAAAAACCAATATATATACAAATCCACAGATGCAGAAAAAGTCAAAGCTGCTAACTCAGGCAGTTGATGTCATCCACAAGAGTGGAAAATCATGGTGCCCCACCTAGTTTCCAGACTGATATCACTTCATAGTTCCAGAGCTCATTGACTGAAGGGGATTGTGACTTTTAGGGAACACAGTAAGGTTCCCACTGAACTAGAAATTGTGGCTACCACTTGGCAATGCTGGGGTCTTTATGCCAATGAAACCAATGGGAAAAGAAAGGAGTTACTGGATAGGGGGTAATTGACACTAATTACCATGAAGAACTAGGTTTGCTGCTTCATAATAGGGACAGGGAAGAGTATCTTAGGAGGTGAGAGGAGTCCCTCAGGGCGTATTTTGGTGCTACTGTGCCAGTGGACAGCTCTAACAATGATGGCTCTACATGGTCAAGGAAACTAAGGGTTCAGACACTTTGGGGATGAAGGTGTTGGTCATCCCACCAGAGAAGCAACACAGACCAATCAAAATGGATGCTGGATGAAGGCAATGATAACTGTCAGTTAAAACAAGCCCAGGACCAGCTACAGTAGTACATATGTGGCAAGTTTGGCTTGCTAACTCTCTGCTGTGCTTTGAATGTGTCCCTCAAATTTCATGTGTTGGACACATAATCCCCAAATTCATATGTTGATTGTATATGGAGGTGGGGCCTTTGGGAGGTAATTGGGATTAGATAAGTTCATCAGGGCGGAGCCCCCTGATGGGACTGGTGGTTTTATAAGAAGAGGAAGAGAGACCTGAGTGGACATCCTCTTGCCCTCTCATCACGTGATGCCTTCTGCCGTGTTATGACACAGCTAGAAGGACCTCATCAGATGCTACGCCCTTGATCTTGGACTTCACAGCCTCTAGAACTGTAAACTACGTAAACTTCTTTTCTTTACAAATTAATCAGTCTATGATATCCTGTTTTAGCAACAGAAAATGAACTGAGACATTCTCTTTAAGTCTTTTCAGGAGAATGCAACTTGCCACCACCTTGAATACCTGGATTTGCATCTCTCCTCTTGGAGAGAAATTGAATGTGTCTTGTTCTGAATGAGATCCATATATTCTAAGTGGATATGGGTAGACGTGAAAGGCACCAGGGGTGGACTGTACTGGACTCAGTTTGCATGCCACCCCAGGTCCATGTGGCCACATCTTCCTCTACCTCAGCTCTGGTTGCCTGCCTTGTTCTCCGGTTGAAGGGCCTTAGCAAGAGCTCACACTGTTGGTCCCACTGCAGTAAAGACAGATTGCTGTCACTGCTGTCAGCAACACTACAGATGGAGGATCCTAGAAGGTAGTACTGCATAACCAGGACACACTGACAGCTCTGCCAGTGCCCTCGACTCCCAGAAACTCTGGTTTTTCTACAGGTTGCTTGGAGAGGCCAGTTTACACATCTCAGAAGCACAACAGAAGAAATGCTCTATAGAGTTGACTTTGAGCAGTGGGAGATGAGGCAACTGTTAAGAGATGCATGAGGCCGGGCGCGGTGGCTCACACCTGTAATCCTAGCACTCTGGGAGGCTGAGGTGGGCGGATCACTCAAGGTCAGGAGTTTGAGACCAGCCTGAGCAAGAGTGAGACCCCATCTCTACTAAAAATACAAAGAAACTAATTGGCCAACTAAAAATATATAGAAAAAGTTAGCCGGGCATGGTGGTGCATGCCTGTAGTCCCAGCTACGTGGGAGGCTGAGGCAGAAGGATCGCTTGGGCCCAGGAGTTTGAGGTTGCTGTGAGCTACGCTGATGCCATGGCACTCTAGCCCGGGTAACAGAGTAAGACTGTCTCAAAAAAAAAAAAAAAAGATGCATTAGATGAACTATTCATCTATTTATTTATTATTGTTATGGGCAAATAATAGTATATACTGATGGGTTACATGTGATGTTTTGATATAGATATGCAATGTGTAATGATCAAATTAGGTTAATGGTCATATCTGTCAGCTCAACAAGCATTTATCATTTATTTGTGCTAGGAACATTCCAATTCCACTCTTTTAGTTATTTAAAAGTACACCATAAATTATTGTTAACTGGAATCACCCTACTGTGCTGTTGAATACTAGATCTTATTCATTCTAACTGTATTTTGTATCAGATGAATTATTAAGATCAGAGGATGGTCTGCAAGACTGAACAGCCAGTTGCATTTGTTATGAAAATTCCCTTTTTTGTTAAACATCTTCTTCTATTTCCCCACTCTCTTTCCCTGCCTCAGTCTCTCTTTTCCCTGGTCTTGCACTCCCCAGCAAAGTGTTAGCCAGGGAGCTTCCGCCCCAGGCAGGCTGTCTTCTCCAGGGATCCTGTGCTAGGACGGGTGGTAACAATGACATCACGTTGTTGCTGAGGATGTTGATGCAGCTGGGATGAGGTTGGTGGAGGAGGTGGTGGTGCTGGAGAATGATGGTGTCGAGGGTAACAATGGTACGGGTGGTGTCGTGATGGCTTATAGATGTTTTGTAAGGATGACGAAAGCCTGGGAAGTCCAGGGTTATGGTAGATTGTGTTCACTCACATTTGGTGTCCTTCTCTTTAGCGTTCTCTTCCCTAGGGGAGGATTGTATATCCCCATCGTTTTGAACCGGAGCATGGCCACGTGACTTGCTTCAGCCAATAAAGAAGCTGTAAAAGCAGCACGTGCTTTGGCCACCCTCACTCTCCTTCCGTCCTGGTGGTGGCAGTCTCTAGCAGGGGCTGCTCCTTCCACTCTGTTCTTGGAGCGGAGCCGTCCCTGACCTGTGACAGACATGCAGCACAGTGGGACATGAACGTTTGTCATTGAAAGTCCACAAGATTTTAGGGAGTTTGTTATCACAGCATGATGTAGTGTACCCTGACAAGTGTGGAAAATGACTGCCTCAGACAGTTGTATTCTCCCTTGAAAAAAACTTCTGGATGGAAGTTTTGGGGAGAATCATAACCCATTTTAATCTGGTCAAAAGAGAAATGAGGAAAACTGTCTTCATGGGCTGTGGCAGCCACTCGGTCATCCCCCACTTGTGCCAGAATTAGTGGGGCTCTTTGGGGGCTGTGGAAGTTCTCCCAACTCCTCAAGAAGTGGATTCGTGCTCACCGGCTGCAGTGGAGCTGGCGGTGGGGTTGTCAGGCTGGGGAGAGTGGCAGGAAGCCTTCCAATGTCCTTGAATCCTGCCTGGCTAATGCAATCAGCTGTGTGAGGCGGGAGCCAGCTCTCCCCTCCTTCTCTCCCTAGACCATGGGGGGTTCCTGCTAATGATCAGCTTGGGCTGATTCTCATTAGTGCTCTTTATTTACAGGCAGATGAATCAATTATGGAAAGCACGGTTTTCTCTTTTCAGTCCATTTTGTGCTTCATTTTCTATCTGCTGGTGTTCTGGGTGCAGAGCGCAGAGCCCCGTCCTTCTCGGGGTGATTAGCCTGGCGCGAGAGAGGGAGGAGGGTGTGTGTACTGGCGGGGGTGTGGGTGACGGAGGGCTAGACGATGGCTTCATTAGGAACAGTCAAGGGGTGGAGACTTGGAGAGGAATGATCTAATTGAGTTTGCACCCTCCTTCATGTCCCCACCTCGCCCGGAATATGCAAATTCTGATTAAACCAGGAGCTGGGAGGGACAGTGTTCTATCTCGAGGACTGTAGTGCTCCCTTGCTAACAGGCAGAAGCACAACTTGTACCAGCTTGTAGAGTGTGGGGCTGCCGCAAGGCGGGCACTCATGCTCCTTGACCTACATTATCTCTGTCTTTGTAAAGGAGGTAGTGTGTGTGTGTGTGTGTGTGTGTGTGTGTGTGTGTGTGTGTGTGTGTGTGTTGGGGGGTGAGTGCATGAAGGAAAATTGGCAAATATGTGAATATTCCTGCAGTCAATGCCTGTTTACTGAGCACCTACTATCTTCTATCCTATTAGGGATTGGAAACACCTGGGCAAAAAGCAGTCATGACCCTCTTCCCTCTAGTCTGGAGGAGAAGACAGAGTTGGGACAATTGAAGATGCAGTTGTGCACCTAAGGGAGATTTAACTGGGGACCCAGCCTTGCCTGGATGGTCAAGGAGGAAATAATGTCTGAGACCTGAAAATGGGTAGTGATTAGTGGTAGCGAATGCATTTGTACAAAATATGAACTTGTGTGTACGTGTGGGTGCACACATATACACAGGGTGCACACACGAGTGCACACACAAAGTAAAATTCTAGGGAACTGAGTAAATAAATTAGTCCACAGAGGAAGACTTTCCATGTTGCCAAGTCTATCCTCCATTAAACACCCAGATGATTTTATTGCCAACAAATTAGATGTCGATTTTTAGAAAATTGATTTTATGTTTCCCCACCCTCCAAAGCAGCCTAAGCATCTCTTTCTTCATATTTCGGGGTCTTCCCTGTGAATATCACGACTGTACGGTGCTTGGAGGGAGTGCTTCCTCGGGAGTCACTTGGGGGTGTGTAATAATTTTATCCTACTGAGATGGCTTCAGACTGCTTTGCGTTTTGAGTTCTTGTGCCTGCTTTTTATAGTTTGCTGTCTCTTTCCATGCTCTCGGGCTGTCAACTGTCACTTCCTGCAGCTGTCAGAAAACCTGGCTTTGGCAGGGCTCCCCACTATCAGCATCTGCCCCGCCCTCAACACACACACACACTCAGGGATCTGGGTCCAATCACGTGCTGCCTGGGAGTCAGCTGACGTGGCTTCGCCACGCTGCAAAGCAGCCACCCCTGGACCACCGGCACCAGCTTCACCTAGGAGCTCATCAGAAATGCCAGTTCTTGGGCCCCATCCCAGACCTGCTGAATCAGAAACTCTGGGGGTGGGACCAGCCATCTCTATTTAACAAGCTGTCCTGGTGATTCAGATGTCCCTAAAGACTGAGAAACAGTGCTGTAAGGAAGGGTAAACAGAGTCCAAGTGAGGGCGGTGTGGCTCTCCCCTGTGCAAGCTGCGTGCGTTTCAGAGCATGAGCTACGCCCTATGTTCTGTGCAATCAAGGGGCTGTGTGCCCTTCTGGTCTCAGCTGCGTTCAGCGTGATTGGATTGCTTCAGGACAGCTGACTCGCAGGGAGCTGCGGTCCTGTATGTGTGTGTGAGCGTGAGTGTATACAGAGACTGAGTAAAGGATGGACAGAAAAAGCCAGGGCTGCTGAGAGAGATGTGGCTTGGGCTCAGGTCCCTAGTGCTCAGCTGCTGGAGTTCCTCATATTGTGGTTTCAGAGCCCCGGCCTGAACTCTCCAGCTTAGGGTCCTGGGGGTCCTCAGGTGGCAGAAGGGTCTTCTGGTTCTCTCTCTCTCTTGCACACACATGGGTAGCTGCCTGGGGCCCAGGCTGGCTGTCAGGAACACTCTGAGAGGCACCAGCTGCTAGTGACACTGCCAGAGACTCTCCAAAGGAGCTGTTGGGAAGGACAGCTGGGAGATGCGTGGGAGCCTCTGAGATGCATGGATTTGGGTTTGTAAACATGGGCCTGTTAAATTTAGGGTGGGCCACGGGCTTAGGAGAGCTCCGTAGCATCTTTTGGCAAGTGCTGCACATTTTGAGTGGTTTTAAAACGTTGCTTATTCCTTATATAGTAGGACGCCTGTTTTAGCACAGCTTGTCATCAGAGGGAGGAGAGAGGAGGGCGTTGGCACTGGGTGAACACCCACTGTGTGCCAGGTGCTTTGCATAAATCTTCGCATTTTGTCTTTACACCCTCCCCAAAGGGCTGGGCCTTATTAGCTCTGATTTGCAGACTAGGACATTTACTGAGAGCAAAGGGGTGTCAATCACTAAGTTCCTGCTGACCCCAGCACTCATGTGGAGGACATGTGCTGTGTGTAGCCAAGACTGTGGAACTGGGGGGCGACACAGTAGTGGTGAGGTCCCTCTGCCCACAGTGGGAACATAGAGTCGTACTCCTGACACCAGCCTCAGAAGCCGGGCCTTCATGGTTGATTTGCTCAGTTTGCTTATATCAGTATTTGCTAGAGAGAGAGACAGAGACAGAGACAGACAGACAGATAGATAGATAGAGATATTTCAAATGTGAATACCATGAGATGCTCCTCAAATTCAAGGCCCCACTGGTCAAACCAGTTTGGGGGTTGTCATTAGCTGTCTACATTCTATGCTTAGAGGGTATGATTCAGATCATCTCAGGCAGGTCCAACTGGAGACACAGAACGAGTAGGAGATACATATTAAGAGCCTTATTGCAAGGAATTGGTTGACGTGATTGTAGGGGCCGGCTGGGCAGGTCTGAAGTCCCAAGGTCAGGCTGGACCTCTCAGGCATGGGGTGAAGCTGCTCTCTGCAGGTGGAATTTCTTCTTCGGGAAAACCTCAGCTCTGCTCTTAAGGCCTTTAGGCTGATTGAATCACGCCAACCCAGATTATCTAAGATAACTTCCCTTATTTAAAGTCAACTGATTATGGACTTTAATCACATCTACAAAATACCTTCCTGGCAATATCTAGATTACTGTTTGAAGTTGACATCTAAAACCGACCATCACACAAATAAACACACTGGGAAGTCCCACAATAAAGACCTCTTGGTTTTGGTGAATCCATTGTTTCCCAAAGTTGTCTGAACAGCTTCCAGCCCCCTATTCCCCATCCTCCACAGCAGCCACGTACACCCTGTGTTCCGCAAGACACCCTGGAAATGGCCGGCGGAGCCCTCTGGCCCTGCCTCGGGGCTGCACGGCAGGAAGCCCAGAGCGCGAGGCTGCCCAGTCTCCAGAGGCTCCAGGGCAGGGTCTGTCTACCTGGGACTTACTGACATTTGGGGCCAGATAATTCTTTGTTGTGGGCTGTCCTGTGTATTGTAGGATGTTTGACAGCATCCCTGGCCTCTACCCACCAGTGACATCCCCTCCTCCCCAGCTCTTACGACCCAAAATGTCAAATGTCCCCTGGGGGACAAAATGACCACTGTTGAGACCACTAGTGCAGAGGAAGAGGTCAGGGACAACACGGGGGCTTTCCAGGTGCAGCTGCCTCACTTGGAATCATACCTCTGTATTATCTTTATTTACTTGCGTCCTACATATTCCAAGCATCTAAGCTGTTAAGTTTGCCATTAAATAGCTCTATGGGGAAAGTTATTTCACTTTTGTGAACCCCAGTTTGCACCTTGGCAAAATGGGGATCACAATAGGACTTATCTTGCCGGGTTGTTGAGGGATTCATTGAGGTAGATTGTGCAGGGCGCCTGGGTCTTGGCAGATCCTCCACGTATGTTAGTTCCTTACCCTTCCAAAAGGGAAACTGAGTCACGCAGTTAGGTTTTCATGGGCATCTTGGATTAGTGGAGCTGGAAGAGTCTTAGCCATCACCTGGCGCATTTTCCAGATGAGAAGACCAGCCTGGAACCTGCCTGAGCTGTGGAGCTTCCCAGGCGGAGGATACCTGGGCACGCGGGCTAAGCATAGCCTGGGCATCCTACACGGTTCCCTGTCGCCCAGTCAGGAGAGAAGCGCTTAGGGCGAGGAGAAGCTCTAGGGCCCGGCAGAGGGCTCAGCAGCCCCAGGCTCCTCTCCAGGTCTCTCCTGGAGACTGCTCAGGTCCCCCTTTCCCGCAGGCTGCGGTGCAGAAGCTGGAGCCCCGCGTGCCAGAGATTTATGAATGGCGCACCTCTGCGCAGCTCCGGGTTGGGCCTTGCCAGGAAGTTTATTAATGGGCTTTCATCTAGCACATTAGGATTACGAGCTCTCTCTGTTCCCCGGTCCACGGCCGGATGTGAGGAGGAGCACCACATCAGCACAATCTTCCTCCTGGCCTGGCGGCGGGAGCTTGGCAGAGTGGGGTGATCTAGATGCTGTGCTTCTGGGCTCCACTGGGATTAGGTCCCACAGCCCTGCTTTCTCCTCTCTCTCGGCAATCTCTCAGCTCACCAGGAGGGAAATATCCGGTTTGTAGCATCTTCTGCAGTGAGAATGGGACCACTGCCGTAGGCCCTGGGGGAAGCTGAGAATGCTGGTCTTGCGTCTGAAGCTAGGGGCTCCAGGCTTCGCTGCCTACCAGCCGGATGACCTGGGGAGCCACTGTGCCTCTAGGAAACTCAGTTTCCTTATCTGTAAGATGGGATAATAGTAGCAACTCTATACGATGGTTGTGAGTATTCACTGAGACCCAGCTTGGAGAGGCTTAGTAGGGGCTCCCTCTTTCCTGGCTCCTTTGCCCGGCACAGGGCCTTGAACTAGATTAGGCCTTTCTGGTTGTGTGGGGGCATGGATTGCCAGGGGGCAGAGCCCTCGAGGGTGGAAGCTGGGCCACTCAGTTACCCCAGAGGGTGCAGCTTCAGAGGGGCTCTGGCTCTATCCTTCGGAAGGACATCACTTCCCAGCCAAGGAGGGACCCTGCACCCCATGCCCTCATACCCTGGGGCCATCTGTGCCTGATACCAGGAGAGGGGCTGAGGAAGGGAGGCTCTCAGCATTGCATCTCTTGGCATTTCTAGGCTGTTAATCATTTATCAATAAAGGAATGAATCCAGAGCCTCCTTTTCCTTAACAATGATCTGAAGTGGCTGCCTCGGCATCTCCCGAATGGCTGTAAAAATACAGATTCTGGGCTCCACCCCAGACCATGAGGGCTGAACTGAACTATCAGAGCGAGGCCCAGAAGTTTGCTTATAGACAAGCCCCAATTGCTTCTGCTGCATGGACAGGCCTGGGAGGGGCTGTGTGGACATCTGCACACACAGACTGCGTCTGTGTGCACCGGGCAGGGGTACAGAGCCCGTCCGGCTGGCAGTCTCATCAGCTCTGTGGGGAGGCAGGGCCTGCTCCCTTTGAAGGATGAGGGGCCGGCCCCGAGGGACAAAGAGCATGTTCCCCCAGGTCACGGGGCCTGGGCAGTCTTCTAGCTTCCCTTCCAGCAGTCCTGCCAGGACACCGGGAGGCTGCCCGACAGAGCTCTGGGTGTCCGTTTCTTGCATTTGATTTAGGAGGCTGACCCGGAACAGCCCTGAAGTCCCTTCCAGCTCTGACATGCTGTGCTTTCGGGAAAGGAGCTCCAGAGACCAGAGGAGCAGCTGCTTGTCTCTGCCCTGGGGGCGGCGGAGCTCTTGGTGGCACAGATTTGCCAATCCTAGAGGGCAGGGCAGAGCTGCAGAGTGGTCTTTCCTGTGCTACATCCAGCCCGGGAGCCCCAGGATGTGCCTGGTGGGCTTGAGCCAAGAGGAGGCCCTGCTACCCTCTCCCAAAATTCCCTATCCCTCACCATACCCTTCCCGCCTCCAAAGCTGTGCACTGCCAAGCAGTCATCCGCCTAAGTAAGATCGGCCAGGCCCTGTGTAAGGGTGACTTGTGGGGAACTCTTTTCTACCCTGCACACTGCAGACCCCACCTGCCTCTTCTGGGCTGTTTCTCCATTCAGCAAACGTTGGCTAAGTACCCACTCTGGGCACACAAAAGTCACAGTCCATGAGCCTCAGGAAGCTACAGGCTGGAGGGGAAGAAGACAGACTCACAAGCCCAGAAAAGCTTTGCAATATCACAGGCTGCCCGATGGACAGACATGTGCCAGGACTGCGGGTGGCCTCCCTGCAGACACAACTGGAGAGGTCGGCAGGACTGGGTCCTGGCTTCTCTGCCAAGGAGATGGATTTGATGTTGAGGTCTGTCCTTCCACACCACACCTGTCCCTGGTCCTGTGGAGACCTCCAACTCTGGCCACTTACTTCTAGGTTCCGACTTGGGGGTGTAGAACCTTGAATCCGTTATTGAGGGAGCCTAGAGCTGCCCTCCTAGCTGCCCCTCCTCTTAGGTCCCTAGCAAGCAGCTGCTGCCTTAGCTGGAAACTCCTCCGCCCTGATGAGGATTGGTGCTCTCACCTCCTCCTTCCTTGGCCTAGCACAATCCTGGCCTCAGAGGGGCCCCCGGGGCCTGAACACAAAGGAGCCTGGCAGTGTAAAAGCCCATAATTGCACTGCTGGTTTCTAGCACCAGCTTCCCAAGTTAAAGAACATTTACAGGGCCCCGGAAACAGTTGAGGTGCCAGCAGACTCTGGAGATACCAGCTAGGGGAGGAGGGGGAGGAGGAGGACGAGAAGGGGAAGAAGGAGGAAGGGGAGGAGGATCGGACAGGAGGAGGAGGAGGTAGAGGGAGAAGGAAGAAGGGGAGGAGAGGGAAGAGGGAGGGGGAGGAAGAGGAGGAGGAAGGGAAAGAACAGGAAGGGGAAGAGGATGAGAGTAGGAGGAGGAGGGAGAGGAGGAGGATGTGGGAGCAGGAGGAGGAGAAGGAGGGAAAGGAGGGGAAGGAGGAGGAAGGGAAGAGAACGGGAGATGAGGAGGGGGAGGGGAAGGGAAAGAGGGAGGAGGGAGAGGAGGATGAGGAGGCAGAGGTAGAAGGAGGAAAGGGAGGAAGGGGAGGAGAGGAGGAGCGGCTAACGTGGGCTAGGCAGCTAGAGGACAGGTTGGACACATTTCTGCCCTTGGGTGGCTTATGCCTCTAAGTCAGGATTACAGATAACTGCAACTGACACCAGCAGGTCTCAGCGCGGGGAGGAGGGCTTAGAGCGGGCGAGAGGCTTTGGAAGGAGCGTGGCGCAGTAGCAAGACTTAGGGACAGACTGACCGGGAGCCCCGCTGTCCGACCGTGGACAGGTGTTCTCCACAAGTCACAGAAGTGCTCTGAAACTCCAACTTTCTGTATCAGAAAATGGGGATAATCTGGCTGACGCAATAAGGCTGGACTGGTGATTGAACAAGGAAATAGAAGTAGAAGACCTCGTGTGGAGCAGGAATTTAGCGCATGGCAGCCACCACTGTTGGCATTTAGGGCAGGGGTTGGCAAAGGGTGACCCTTGGGCCGAATCTGCTCCGCGGCCTATGTTCGTATATAGCCTGTGAGCCAAGAATGAGTTTTACGGTTTTAAATGGTTGAAAAACCAAAGAAGAATATTTCATGACACGTGAACATTGCATGAAATTCAAATTTCCGTGCCATATATAAAGTTTTATTGGAACACAGCCATGCTCGTTTGTTTACATGTTGTCTGTGGCTTATTTTGCTCCACAGCTGCAGGATCGAGTAGTTTGTTGTGACAGAGACCATATGGCCCAGAAAGCCTAAAATATATACCGTGTGGACCTTTCCAGAAAAAGTTTGCCAACCTCTGATTTAGAGGAAGGAAGGAGAGATGGGACTGGGCGTTGTGAACGATTTGCCTCGAGTGGTGGTGGGAGGACCATGGGTGGCCGCGGGTGGAGGGTGGGGGTGGTGAGGCTGTAGGTCTTAGGTGTGCTGAACTGGGGGGCAGAGACTACTGCAGGCACAGTGAACCCCATGAGCATACAGAAGGTGAGTGGAAGAGTAGCTTCTGTTGTGAACCAGTTTCTCTTTTTCTAGCAGAATCAGGACAGGTAGGAGGCTGGACTCAACAGGAATCTTCCCTAAATAAGGGCTATGTGTTTCAGGGACGGGGGTGTTCCTGGGCTTGGCTCCCTGAGCTAGTTTCCTGGGAAGCACGATACAGTACTCTCTTTTCAAAACCCCGAAGGTAGATAGAATTAGGGCCAAAGAAACATTACAGGAAAAGAGGCACGAGTCTGTGCGGATTAGGCCCCCAGAAGTTGTGGGCAGCCGGCCCTTTGCTGTGCAGCAAATTCCCACTTTTCTTCTGTTAACAGTGACAGCTGCTGCTAACCCAACCCTACTCTACTGGCTGCCAGCCTCGGAGGCCACCCATGCACCCCACTCTGCTGAGGACCCCAACTTCAACCACAAGGAGACTAAGCAACCTGCAGTGAAGGCCCCCAACACCCCTCCTCCCCTCCTCGGCCTTGCTTCATTTCCCAGGGTTTCTTCCTGCTGTCTCCGGGGAAGAAGAGTCCCTTTCTCTGCTCAGGCCACGTTTCCCACCCGTGCTTTGATCTCATCCCTTCTTGGCTCCTCCAGGCTCTTGCTCTGTTGATGATACATCTTTCTTGTGTTCTCAGTCTTGTGTCCACTGGCACTTTTCCCTGCCTCCTCTTGTTGGGAAGGTGACTAATATTTAATGAGTTCCTATTATGTGCCAGCAGTCTGCTAGGTGATTGTATATGCTGTTTCATTTGATTCTGACAAGAGCCCTGAGGTAGTGTATTAGTCAGGTCTTTTAGTTGCCACTGAAAGAAACTCAACTCAAACTAGTTTAAACTAAAGAGGAAATTTATTAGCTCATGCCATTGGATGAGCTCATGTCAAGGATGAACTTCAGACACAGCTAGATCCAGGTCCTTAACTAATGTCCCAAGGAGTTTCTCTCTCTCTTTTTTAGTTCTAATTTCTTCTCTGTTGGCTTCATTCTCAGATGGGAATGCCTCACATGGTGGAAAGATGGCCAACAGCTCCTCTACACTTACACTCTAACCTTTGTAGCAATTCCCAAGGAAAGAGAGGTGTAGCAAAAGTCCCAAGGCCGACTATCATTGGCTTGCCTGGGTCACATGACTTTTCCTGAACCAATTGCTGTAGCCAGAGAGTTGCCAGCTCCGGGCTGGCTCACCAGCCAGCCTGGGACTGTCTTCCCACTTGCTGTAATGAGGGCATCAGCCTTTCTAAACCACGTGGACTGGGTGTGACAATGATGTGGGTTCTCAAAGGAAAATCATGGTGTTGACACCAGATGATGGGAGAATGGTTACTGCCTAGGCAAAAATGACAGATGTCTATTGGAGGTAGGTGTTATAATCCCCATATTACAGGTAAACAAATTAAGCCTGAGAGAGCTTTGCTGTGTACCAAGTTACATAGCTAACACTCAGTAGAGATGCAACGTCAACCTTAGTTGGCCTAATTCTATATTCTACTTTGGTTTCTAGGCTTGCCCATGCACTGCAGGAAACTTTAGTCTGTTCAGGGTGTAGAAAGAGGGGATAGTAATAGAGAAAATACAGTATCTGGAAGAACCAGTGAGGGAAAAGCCACTGACTGGGGGAAACTCAGGTGCGGCTAGGTGGCTGAGCAGAGGTGTGGGAATCGAGGATGCATACACCTACACTGGAGAGACCTGGCCCTTTCTATCTGCTCCAAGGGGCTCTAAATATTGGCTTGTCCAAAGCTTGTTTCAATCAAACTTTATGTCCAGCAAATGCCTCTGTGCTGCACCGAAGACACCTAGGCTCCGAGGGCAGTGCTGTGACCACACACATGTCCTGGTGTTTCCCAGAATGACTTCAGAGAGCAGGGGAGTCCCATGACCCAGGAATGAACCCCACGCTGGAATGAGCTGGCCAAATACCACCCACCCAGATATCTCAGTTCTGTATCTACCTAGAAGCTTGCAAGGTAGCAGGACTCTCTTACCAAGACCATGTGAGATAGGAGAATTTGCCTGGAGGAAGGAGTTTTCTGCTGGTCTGGAAGACACGGGGGTGGGGTTGTTTTCTGGACAATTGGGAATAGCTCTGTGAGTGCATACGTACAGAGAGAGGGAAAACACACACACACGTACCTTGGAGCACTTTACGTGGAGCCTCCAGACCACAATGTGGGGAAACAAAGGCTCTGGACAAGGCTGAGTGGCTGGTGCTGGCAGTTAGGGAGATGGGGGAGACACGGGGCACCAGGAGGGATGGCTGGGGAGGGATGGGAGTGTGGACACAGAAAGGGAGGAGTTGACACCACACATGTCACCGCCGCTCGGTTCTGCTACTGATTCTCCCGAGAGGCAGGGGTGGTGACCAACCCTGCTTTAGACCCTAAAGAGAGTGCTGGGTTGGATTTGAGGACAACTGCGGGAACGTTGTGTAAGAGCTCCGCTCTCCGCCCACAGCCAGCCCCACCCCGCTCTGCTGGGCTTCCAACCCGAGCTCCTGGGGGCTGAGGAGAAGCGGGTCAAACGTTCTTAAGTGCAGCACGTCTTAGACTTGGAGCCTGTGGGAACTTCGGAAGCCGAATGGTCCTCACCTCGCGCAAACATGCCCTTGAAGGGGCTTCATCATTATTGCGTCCAAATCTGCCTTTCAGGAACTCCCAGAGAGTGGCACCCGTCCTGGCCAATTAACACCACGTCGGACAAGTCTGTGCCCCCTTCCAAGTTAGGGCTGGCCGGGGAAGTGTCAGTGACACCACGCGGTCCAAACAGCGTGGCTCCCCGTGCACGTGGCGTGGGCCTGGCACGTGCTGGGTGGCGACGTGTGTTGTGCATTCAGGCAACCCAACTGGTGAGTAAACGAGCGGCTATATTTATCTCCGCCTGCCAGGCCCAGGAGCTCCCGCGCCGTGCCAGCGACGGAAAAACAAGCATGCGGGAGATGCCTCACATTATTGTGACAAGTAATTAGGGGATGTGAGATGTTCAGAAATTACTTTATTAGACAAATGCTGCTTATAAACCCCACGCAACAAACATTCCCCGGGAGGTTCTTGTGGTCCCGGGACTCTGCGGCTGGAGGAATTCCAGCTCCCCAGAACCCAGGGGCTCCCCTGCTGCCTCCGCATGCAAGGCCGTGTTTGCACAAGACGAGGGGTGATGTCGAGTCTGCAGGGAAAGGTCTGAATTTGAATCTGTGCTGTGACCCTTTCTAACTGCATGACCTTAGGCAAGTCGACTTACTCTGGTGGGCTGTAATTTCTGTCCTGTGAGGTCAGAGTAACGTTTGTTCTCTGCCTGTGGGAGCCGAGACCATTGACGAGGTGTTTCCAGTGGGAACAGAACATTAATTGAGTGTCTACTATTGCCAGGGACTGGAATAGGCCAAGGATCAGAGTTGAACAGGACTTCCTGAGTTGCTTGTCATGCACAGAGAAGACAGAGATCTCGGTGCCCAAGCCATTTGACATGGAGTTGTAGCATCATAGAGCCAGGGTCAGAGAGTGAATGTGTTAGACTTTCTGGGTCATGTGGTCTCCGTTGCAACTGTTCAACCCTGTAGTAATGCAAAAGCGGCCTTAGACAATACCTAAGGGGATGAGCATGGCTCTATGCTGATAAAACTATTTACGGGTGCTGAAATTTGAATTTCACATAATCTTCACGTGTCATGGCATATTATTCTTTTGATTTTTTTCCCAAACACTTAAAAATGTCAAAAACCATTCTTAGCTCATGGTCCGTAGAAAAACAGATGGAGGGTTGGATTTGGCCTGTGGGCCGTAGATTGCAGATTCCCAGCGTAGAGGAAGAAACAGTGGCGTCCACTCAGGGTGCGGGGAAGGCTTTGCTGAGGAGGAAGCTCGGATCTGGGTCTCTGAGTATATGAAGGTTTCACCTGGGCCAGAGCTGGGGGAAGGGAGATGTGGGTTTTCTAAGCAGAGGGGACTGCAGTCGCTCGGGTAGAAGCATCAGTGCGGTGTCCGGGGTTGCAGGAAGTTTGGAGTGATTGCATTACACGTGCAGAGTGGGGAAGCAAGGTACTGAGATGGGAGAGAAGATTAGGGTGGATCGGGAAGCCGTTATGAGCCATGGAAAGGAGCTCGGCACATCCTGAGGGCCGTGGGGCTCCAGGGGCAGTTTCTGGACATTTAGGAGGCTTCCCCTCGTCATGGCAGGAGGACCAGGGAGGGGCTGCCCCGACAGATTGGGTGGACAGCCTGTGGGAGCCTGGACGGAGGCAGTAGCAGTGGGGACAGCAGATGGGAGCCGCAGGGGGCAGAGAGGCCGGGAGGCCATCTCTGAGTCTCAGATTCCGGATGGGTGCTATGTATGGACTAGGCACCCCCTCTGTGCTCTCCCTGTGGTGACCAGCAGGTGACTAATGCTGGGGCAGAATAAGGGTGGGCAGGGCATCTCGCTTGTGGAGAGCCCACCGCGTTCCAGGCACGAGGCCCGGAGCGTGGACGTTGATTATACAAATTGGGTCATTCTTGTCATACCCAACTAAATCAAAGTGGGAGGTCCAGGGGGAAAGGTGCTCAGGGCACGTAGCACCTGCTCCAAGAATTTAATTGTCCACACGCCCAGCTGCTGAAACGGCCTGAAGTAATCCTGAGGCCGGTTTTACCCAGGAGCCCCTCAAACAACCTGTTGTGACTCTAAGACTAGTTTTACCTGCTGCAGCCAGAGCTTGTCAGCTCCCCAAAACTCTACTAGTGCCAGCGAGCTTTCTTTCAAGATAGTACTAACATTTCTCTTTCTAATAAAACTCCCCCCTTCTCTCTGTTCTTCAGATGTACCGAAGACCACTCGGGCTGTGTGTATACCCTGAATGGCAATGCTTTTTTTCCCTCTTTCCTTTTTTTTTGAGACAGAGTCTCACTCTGCTGCCCAGGCTAGAGTGAGTGCCGTGGCGTCAGCCTAGCTCACAGCAACCTCAAACTCCTGGGCTCAGACGATCCTCCTGCCTCAGCCTCCCAAGTAGCTGGGACTACAAGCATGCGCCACCATGCCCGTTTAATTTTTTCTATATATTTTTAGTTGGCCAATTCATTTCTTTCTATTTACAGTAGAGATGAGGTTTCGCTCTTGCTCAGGCTGGTTTTGAACTCCTGACCTTGAGCAATCCGCCCGCCTCGGCCTCCCAGAGTGCTAGGATTACAGGAGCCACCGCGACCGGCCCCCTCTTTCCTTTTTGAAACACGCTTCAAGAAAAGTACCTGGCCTGGTGCGGAGGCTCACGCCTGTAATCCTAGCACTCTGGGAGGCCGAGGCGGATGGATTGCTCAAGGTCAGGAGTTCAAAACCAGCCTGAGCAAGAGTGAGACCCCGTTTCCACTAAAAATAGAAAGAAATTAATTGGCCAACTAAAAATATATAGAAAAAATTAGCCGGATGTAGTGGTGCATGCCTATAGTCCCAGCTACTCGGGAGGCTGAGGCAGGAGGATCGCTTGAGCCCAGGAGTTTGAGGTTGCTGTGAGCTAGGGTGACGCCACGGCACTGTAGCCTGGGCAACAGAGCAAGACTCTGTCTCAAAAAAAAAAAAAAAAAAAAAGAAAGAAAGAAAATTACTGGATTATACTGTTTGCTTTCCAAACAAAACATTTAAAATTTAGAGATTCATCTTTACATTTTGTTTGGCTTTGCCAGGAGCTTTATAGACATCATTGAATCCCACCGCTGTCCTACAAAGGGGGTTTAGGTTCTCACTTTCCAGATGAGAACACCAAGAACACATCGCTCAGG
>CAUYRT010053328.1:0-39069 GCA_963574885.1 Lepilemur ruficaudatus
TTTGACAGAGTAGGTTTTTGAATGTAACAAGATAAGCCAACTTGAGTGGTAATATATTTTGGGAAATCAGCTCACTACAAATTGTGACTGTAAACATTGTACTGTAAATGCTTTGTAGTTTTCCCCCAATTAAAAAAAAAAGAGAGAAAAAAAAATTGAAATCTATCACCTAGCCTGGGAGTAGGGTGGGGAATATGGTGAGGTGTTTTGGGGTTATTAAACTCTAACAAACCAGGGCTGGTGTCACAACTCCAAAAGAGTTAAAAACCCCTCCCTTGGTAATTTCAGGTACACATCCCTTATCTGTAATTTCAAGTCTAAGAAGCTCTGAAAGCCAATTTTTGTTAATTTGGTGCCAAATTTTATTTGGGGCAAAATTTGACCTGGACTTGGTTAAATATTCATATTTCTATTCAAAAATAACAAAATGCTGCCCCAGATTCCACTGGAGGGCTGTGTGATATTTGGTATTTGTACCATATCACCTTCCTAAAGTTCCAAATGTTCTAAATTTGGAACCTCATCTGGCCCCAGGGGTTTCAGATCCAAACCCACAAACCTGCACTAGTCCTGGCTGAGCATATGGTGTGTGTCGGGCACTGCTCTAAGAACTTTCAGGTTAGTATCTCCTTTGTCTTCCTAACTTCCTTTTCGATGGGGACTGTTTCTTTCCCCAGTCGCACTGAGGCTCAGAGGGGCTAAGTAGCATTGCTCACAGCACCCAGCTCAGTCAGCATCTGCGACTGGACTCCAGCCTCAGTTCCGTCTGCATCCAGGGCCACACTGAACTGCTGTCCTGAAGCCAGATGGCATTTGCCTTTTACCTTAAGCAGATGTGAATGGTCCATTGCAAATGGACCATTCACCCAACAAGTAAAGTAAAATTCTCCAAATTGAGGAATATTCACCTACAAGTGAGAATATGAGCTCCTATAGACAATTGGATTGGGTATTTCTGCTTGCTCAGGAGTTTGTGTCTCAGCTCACATTTAGAAACCACTCCTTTAAAAAACCAAGATCCAAATTCAAATGAATGTCTAGTTTTTTCACGGTAACCACTATCACCCACAGGAAGTGCAACAAGCTAGTAAATGCCATGCATCATCAGTGTTTCTGCTGTTCAGCTCGGTCATCAGTAACACTTGAGAAGTTTGTTTGGCCTGCCGCACTTGACAATCATGCACTTCCCCACCATGAGGGCTGCCATCTGTGCTTCCACAGGAGTACCAGTTCTTCTCTCAAACACTCACCTCTTTCTTTCTTTGTTTCTCTCCCCTAGAAGAGTGACCAGGGCTGAGTCCGTAGACCTTAGAGTTAATGGGAAGAGGCCAAAAGAAGGAACAGGGGGCTGTTGAGATGCCCAGCTTGCAGGGCTGTGCAGTGTGTTTTGGCTAGAAGGATGCCAGGTAGAGCACAGAGTGTTGGAGGAGGGGTGAAGGGCGAGTGTGAGAGTTCCAGAAGGAGCGAAGGGGAGAGCCACAGCCTGCATGGCAAAGATGGCCCTCTGTCCTTTCCCACCGGGCTGGGAGCTGTCCAAGAGGGGCAGGGCCTAGAGCAGGAAGAGCTCACGAGGCTCGTAGGCCACACAGCACCTGTCAGCCTTGTGGCAGGCATGGGGTCTAGAGAGAGTGCTGCTCATATCTGTCCAGACACAGCTCCCAGTTTAGAGGACCAAGAGCCAGATGTGGGGGCTCAGGGTCAGGAGTTAGAGTTACAGTGACAGCAAACCCTCTGTTGGTGCCTACTTTGTACCAGGCCCTGTTCAAAGTGCTTTAGGTGTACGAACACACTTAATCCTCAGCCAACCTATCATCACCCCATTTCGTAGAGGACACAGCAGTTAAGAGGTTAAGGTAGGAACAGAAGGCTCCAGAGGCAGTGCCCCACATGTGGCAGTATTTGTGTGGGCTCTAGCTGATGTCCTACTCTGGCCCTGACTTGCTGTGTGACTTTGGGCAACTCTGTTGACTTCTCTGTGCCTTTCTTCTCAATTTTAAAAGGAATTGTAACAGCTTTTACCTCCCAGGATTAAGATGAGAAAAGGCAGGTGGAGCACTGAGTCCCATGCCTGGCCCTGGGCACAGGCCAGCACTGCCTGGGAAGGCAGATCTTGGTGGCAATAGCATGCCATTTGGGGAGCCCAGCCTCTCATGGCCGAGGGCACTTGAGCCCTCTATTGTGCTCCTAGCCTCAGGGAGCTTGGCCTTTCTCCTGAACACCTTCTGCAAGCCCACCTAGGTAAGTGGTTGGGTGTGACTTGCATGACCTGCATCATGAAGAATTCTCCCTCTGAGCCAGCTCATCGGCTCTGGGGCAACACAGTGAGGCTACAAAGGTACCCAATTGAAGACAAAACAAAACAAAAAGCTCACAATGTTAGATGGTGCCACGTCTCCAGGGTGAGGATCTTGCCTGCTAGTGTAAGAGTTCCAGTGCTGATGCTGGCGCTCCACCGAGCTAGCTGCAGAAGTCCATGCAAACAGATGGCAACAGCCCTATAATAAAATCAAACCAAAGTGCTCCTGAACTGCCAACAAGGGCCTGGAGCCCCCAGGTGGCCCGCCCTGTCCTCCTGCTTTGTCTGTCTCTGCAGCACTCACCCTGGCCGCCCCCATGGGAGCCTGATCAAATGACCAATTGCCCAGTGTCAAGCACTCTGCTTGCTTATGCTCTAAGAGACCTGGCAGAAAAAGACATGGTATCCATCTCCCTGGGGCTGCCACGGTGCCCTCACACAGGGCTCTTGAATAAGAGGTCATTCACTAACAGGGTGAGAGAAGAACGGTGGGAAGGGAAGGCCAGGCACAGGGATTGGCAGAAAGCAAGGCCAAAACTGCACAGAGTGGCCCAAGAGCAGCAAGCCCTTCAGGGTTACGGAAATGAAGTGCAAGGCAGGGCCCCATGGCCGTGGAACCTAAGGAAGCTGGTGGGGCCTGCTTGTGGGCCCCTGGAGACTTCTGAGCCAGTGTGAAACATGATCAGGCCACTGTTTGGGCAAGGTGACTCTTAGAACAATGGATGGTTTATTGGAGGAAACCAGTTAAGGATCAACTGGATGAGTTCAGACAAACCATGAAGAGAGCCTGAACTGGGCAGTGATGAGGGCAATGGAGAGGAGGGATGGCGGCTAACTGTTCTGTGTAGGCAGACATGTGACATGGCCCAACTGAGCCCTGCCTCCTGCTGTTCATACCTTCATGTAATCCCTCTGGCTTACATCTAATGAACATCCCAAAAGTGGTGGGATGTTACTCCCCAGACTAGGTATAAAGACTGAGACTTCTGACTTGCTGGCCCTACCTTCCCCCTGCACCCCCTCACTGCATGCTCACTCTAGCTTGCTTAGATGAAGAGGCCATGTGGCAAGGAACTGAGGGAGGCCTCTGGTCAATAGCTCATGAGGAATTGAGGCCTCAGTCCAACAACCTGCAAGGAACTGCTTCCTGCCAATGACCATGTGAGTGAGCTTGGAAGCAGATCCTTCCCCATTGAGCCTTGGGATGACTGTGGCCTTACAAGAGACTAAAGCTGTGCCAGGATTCCTGAGCCCCAGAAACTGAGGTAACATGTATGTGTGGTTTTCAGCTAATGCTTGGGGGGAATTTGTTACACAGCAACAGATAACCAATGCAGGTGGGGGCGGAGCAATGAAGAGCAGGAACGGTGTAGACACCACCCAGGTAGAATCAGCTGCATTTAGTAACTGAAAAGGCTGGAGGTGATGAAGGCAGGGGAGAAGTCAAAAGTAATTTTTAAAAGAGCAGAGGCTCTGGAGTGAGACTGCCTGACTCCCAGTTCTTGCTCTGTCCCTTGCTAACTGTGTGACTCTCGGAAAGCCAGTTCTACTCTCTGAGCCTCAGTTTCCTCATTTGTAAAATGCAGATGGTAAGAATATCTACCTTACAAGTACCTGTCTTATTCCTTCTAAGACCTACTCCAGTGCCCGGCATAGCGATGAATTACACACTGAAGTTGCAAGCAAAAGTTTGTTGTGGTATTTCTAGAAGACTTAGTGTTCATCTTTGTGCTAGCAGGGACAAGATTTAAATGCTTTAGTGCAATTTGCTTGCATACGAAGAAGACTTCACTGGTCCTGGCACACAGCCCAGTGCAGGGGAAGACAGCTTTGACTTTGATTCTGACTTATCTCCCCTGCCTCCTTCCCCTGGGAGCACCTGGTGGGTGCAGCTCTCCTCCCAGGGAAGTTAGGTGACCTGAACAGACACTGAAACCATAACCTTGGCCTCATTAACATTGTGCTTTTACACAGATTAGCTGACCTTGATACACCTTTCCAGAGTCAATTCCAGTCTCAGAGAGCACTACAGCCTGGATTTGCCCTCCGAAGCCAGGTGTCAATAGCATAAAACGCAGTTGCTATTTCCAAAACAAAGGAACACAACCAGATATGCGATTGTCTTACCTGTCTGGGCAGCGCAGGCATGGAATCTGAGGCCACTGGTCGCCGAAAGCGTTGGGGCTGCATCATCTGCTGCAGGAGGAATGAAGAATGGTCAGGCTGCTGCGGTGGCTGCAGGGTGGCGGTGGCGGTGGAGGAGGCAGTGGTAGAGGAGGCCTGAGTGGGCGTCGGCTGCTGCAGGTAGTGGAGCAGGGAAGGCTGCCTAGAGGTGGCAGGCATGGGGGGCATCTTTTGGGGGCCTGGCTCAGAAACAAAATGGGACAAGGGCTTGGTGTTGCCAAAAGTAAATGGCTCCAGGGCTCCGGGGCTGCAGCCCGCCATCCCCTGCTGCATGATCATGCTCAGGGTTTTGGAGGAGTTGGAGGTCACAGGCTTGAAAATTGCATTTGCTTGCTGCTGCTGCTGCTGCTGCTGCTGCTGCTGCTGCTGCTGGCTGAGCAGGCTACTGGTGGGCGTGAGGCTCCGGATGAGCGAGCACTGAGGGGTGAAGGACTGCTGTGGCAGGCCTGGGCTTGAGAGCTTCTCTGGGCGATAGGGTGGCGATGGCCCAGGGTTGCTGGTGGGCAGAGCAGACATCAGGTGTCCTTGAGGGTTTTTGATGGTAGAGGACACAAGGTTGGCAAGAATAGAGCTCTGCGGGCTGAACTGAGGCTGCTGTGTGAGAGCAGGGCTGGGGAGCTTCTCAGGACCATAGGGCATGGCGGGCCCCAGGGCAGCATTGCTGCTGGATGCCAGGCTTGAGAGTAAGGCATTGGGAGAGCCTTGGACAGTGCTGCCAGGCAAGTTGCTGGACGACATGCAAGACACCATGAGGCTCTGAGGGCTGAATAGTGGTGGTGGCGGTGGGTGAGGCGATGGCACTGGGCGGTAAGGTGGAGAGAGGCCTGGAGGAGGCAGACCAGACCAACTGGGGGTTGGCCCTTGCTGCTTTGTAGCAGATCCCTGCTTGCTGGCTGCCAACGCCTTCAGCTGGTGGGCATGATGCCACTGAGGCACTGGAAGTGGGGGCAAAGTGGCAGGGAGCATGGCCTGGACCTGGTTCTTGGCCTGTGCTGTTGCAGAACTGGGCGAGACCATCTGCTTACTAGTGGAAGGGATTGAATAGTTGATCCCTGTGGAGGAGGGTGGGATTTGAAGTGACACGCCAGTGACTTGGCTGCAACTGGAGGCAAACTCCTTGCTGGAAGCAAGGCTCTCCAAATGCGGCATCTGAACCGAAGGCTTGGGAGTTGTGCCTAGAGTTGCCTGGGGATGATCTAAGACCAGTGGCTCTTCTGGCTTGCTTCCCAGTATCTTCTCGAGATCCAGCTCATTCGGAGAAGGTTCTTGAATTTTCGTTAGCTCCTCCAGCAGATCTTGAAGTTCTTGGTCTACAGCCGGCATGCTATTGATTTTCTCATAGTAAGAAACAGTGGGCCCTTTCAGCCCCATTTCTGCAGTTGGTGGCACCACAAATGGTGAATCCATAATGCTGCCGTTCATGGAATTATTCTCGAGTAGTAATGACTGGCTAGTTACTCCTACAGCTGCAGAGCTAGGATGCATTGTTAACGGAGGGACCTGCAGCTCTGCACAGGGGGTACTGGGATGGGAACTTGGGCCCATAGCAAGGGTGACATCTTCAAGGCAGGGCCTCTTAATTTTATTAGGGTAACCCCCATCAGCCATGCCCAGAAACTGGAAATTGTCTCCTTCCTGTCTCCTCTTGATGGTTCCCTGTGGCTGAAAGAGGAGAGACAAAGACAGAGAGAGAGAGAGAGAGAGAGAGAGAGAGAGAGAGGAAGGAATTTTTATAAAGGCTTGGCACATTAAAACTAATGAACATGAAACCTGCAAGATAAAACAGACCTCTCAGTTTAAAGATTTAAGCAGTTGTCAAAACTATAAAATACAGCCTATTTTTGGAACCATAGTGCTGTTCCTTTGTTGCTATGTTTCATATAAACTGTCTTGTTGCATTTCAAATAAGTCATTTTACTATCTGTATACCAAACAGGAGAGAATCATGCAAAAGGGTGTTCTTTGCCCACTTCAAGGAGAGTTCAACAAAACTATGCAGAAGTCACTAAATGAACTGTACTGCCAAAGGCAGGCATTTGAGAGCAAAGTAGGTCTAGCTAAATATTTTTAATTCCTACTTCTCTAGACACAGGCCAATTTTAACAAAGGAAAATCGTAACATAGACATTGAACTTTTAGGCTGCTTCCCTGTCTTGGTTAAATGCATCAAGCTGCAGTGATAAAACAGAACACAACAGAGCCCTTACAGTAATGAAGTAGATCTGGGCATGTTCTTTTAGGCAGCTGTTTAAGATATATCATTAAGGGAAGCACAGGTTTCAGAACAGTCATTGTAGGCGTTGTAGTCATTGTTCCATTTATTTTCACACACACACACACACACACACACGCGCGCGCGCACATTGCTTATGTGCACATGAAGATAACTTGGAAGTACTTAATACCCAACCATTTGAAGTCCTCATCTCTTGGGGGTGACTGGCAATTCACTTTTTACTCTCTACATGTCTGTATTGCTTATTTTTAACAAGAAGGACTTGTAATCCAAAAAAAAAAAAAAGTATAAAGTTATCTAAATAAGAAACTCCTCTCTGCAGATGCATCCTCAGGTTGGGGAGATATCAAACAACAGGAAAAGGCCCCAGTCTGGGATCTGCACCTTGGGGAAACTGCTTGCCATTTATAAAAACATAGCTTTGGGGTATAAAGCAAAGTCCCTAGTAAGGTGGCATTTCCTACTCTTTCACAGCTTCATGCAGTCAACTGTAGCTGTCATGTTAATGATCATGGCCTGTATGTCAGCAAGGTAAAGGGGGAAAGGGAGTGGGGTGAAATAGTATGTGTGGGAATGATCAAAATAAGGAAAGGGAGAGAGGGACCCAGAAGTCACCTGAATGCCAGCAGGCAAACGGATATCATTCTTCTAAAGCGCTTAGCTTTGGAAGTCTCACTAGGATACACAGTGCTGATCCTCTGCTGTCACCTCATGCTTGGCTCTTCTGGTTTGATGAGCTTGTAGCTCACTGGGAGCTCAAGGCGTGCATGGGGCCACTTGCTAGCATGACAGGGGTCATGACTCTCATGGCCAAGTGAACATCAAAGTAGGTCCCCAGGGCTGCACGTCTCAGGCCTTGCTGCCCATCAGAATCACTTAGAAACATCCACGTTCCCAGGCTCTCCCACCACAAACCGATTACTTTCGTCTCACCCAGGGTGAGGCCCAGGCACCGGGAGTGTTTATACAGCTCCCTGGCTGATTCTGAAGGGACAGCCAGACTGAAAATCACCAGGCCAGAACCTTGGGCCAGAGGCAGACACAACTAGGTTCTGGCCTTACCATTTAACCTCTCTGAGCCCCAGTTTCTTCATTTGTAAAATGAGTGTAATTATCGTTCTTAGCTCATGATGCTGCTCTGACTATTAAGTGAAATGGGGCAGATTGTGTGTCACCTACTAGATCCTCACTAACTGGTACCTGGAATTACAAGGGGCACATCTGGAAGCCCAGGGAATCCAATCTTCTCCTATTAAACACAGGGACCCTCTGACCCAGGGAGGAGGCAAGGCTTGCCCAGAGCTATTCAGTCAGAGGGCAATATGGCCCAGGCCAGATGCAGGGCCCTCCATGACCACTCAGCTGCCTCCAAATCCTCTGCTTTCATGCATGCTGATGGCCGGCACTGCATCATCCCCACAGAAGGGGCTCACCACCTTGAGTGACAGGACTTGCACACTTCTTTCTCTTTTCTTTTGAGATGCCCATGACTTGAACTAGGGCTCTTTGCCGGGAAGCTCTGCCACCAAATTCATCTGAGGCCTAAATACTGTGGGTCAGGCAGGAATGGATTGGGGAGGATAGAACAAGTCACAAGAAGAGATGTATCCTGTCATCTGTGCCCACTTTTCCATGAGGAGCCTGGCTGGGCACAGCACCCATAGTGTCCCCTGAGCTGTGTCTGGCCCACAGCAAGTGCTCAGTAAATAGCAGCTGAATGAGCAGCCCAATAAGCAAGCCACTGGGTCCCAAAGTGAAATTTGAACTTTTCCACATTCCCCCAAAGAATTCAAAGGGATCCAATATATTCAAAACAGAAATGTATGAAGTAGATCAATTAGGGATGACTGAGTGTGGGTTTTATACAAGGACCCCTTGCAGGGAGTCTGAGCTTGCAATGGTTGGGCCCAATGTGCTGTACATGAGCTAAAAGACAGAGTTAGTGATAGTGAGGTCAGTGCACAACCAGGCCAGCCAAGGGTGGGTGAACTGGCATAAGGACAGGAGGCCAGAGGCTGTGGTGAGCTTCTGAAATCTGCTGGCAGATTCCATGGGTCCTGGAGCTTTCATTTAGTTATTGGTCTGCCATCAACCTGTGGGGACTAAGTTGCAGGGGGTGGGGAAGGCAGGGCCACCAGCAAAGGAAAGGAGGCTACACTTCTCCTAAATGAGAACCTGTGTGCACACAGCTTCTCAAGCACCCAGCAACTGCATCTCAGCAAATGATCCTCACTCAACTCCAATTCTAGAAACCAACTGGCACCTTAATAACAGCAAGTAGACCCCAGGACGCTCCCATTGCTGGTGGATCCAACTTTCTGGAGCAGACGCTACCTTTGCTATGCCAAGTCTGCAGCTGGACAGCCTCTGGCACTCGCCTCACTGAACATTTAGGGATGATGCCTAATGAGCAGGCAGGCTCACTTTGCTGTCCCCAGGGGTGGGGTGGGGATGCCGACTGAAGCTGCTGTTTCAGCAGAGTGCTAGGCCACCAGCCTCTTCTGAGCTTCCCTTTTCAGTGGACTTCAATGAGACTCAACTTTGTTATAGGCCATGCGGCTCCATGTTTTGGATTTTATGGTAGGAGCTTTCAACAGTTAGCCTGAAGCGCCCTGGCTGAACAGCAAGAACACTAGCCAACCCTAAACAAAGCCAAGGAAAGGCGGCTGTGTTTACATGGAAGTGCTCAGCCTCACTATAATAGCATCTGCTTTCACCAGGCATCGGTGAGGAGTGGAAATCTATTGTCAAGTTAATTTTGCCCCTAGATAAAGTCTAGCTTCAGTGTCTCCTCTTTTGCAGTCCCATGATTTGCTACTCATCTCAACTGTGAGAAGCTTGCTGGGCTTTCCCCCATCCCAGTGCCACATTGGTGCCTTCACTGGGTCACCTGTGCCAGTGGCTGCTGCTGCCTCAGTTCTGCCTGCCCAGGCTGGGTGTTTTTGACTGAATTCTATGACCACCATGTTAGAGCAAATGCAGCAGATAGATCACTGCTCTGGAATGACTTCCTCCTCTCAACGTCCGGTGAGGGTGGCAGCCTTCCCCAACCAAGCTTCCAGACCTTTCTAAACAAACCATCTTACTTCATGCATGTATCTCTGTGGCCCCGGTGACGGCAAGGTATTAGTCTCAGCCACCAGTCATCCCCTACTTCCTTTGGGTCATGCATTGCACATGATCTTGTCCTCTTACTGTGGCAATCAGTAGATGCTGGTGGGATTCCTAGAGAGCATATCTCAACCTCTTTTTACAGAAAACAGAATGGGATGGGATTTGCTTTCAGCCACACAGTTAGTTAAGGAATAAGGACACTGGACCCAGGTGTCCCAACTCCCAGCCAGAGACCTCACAGGTCCTGCCTTTGGTGGGGAGGAGAAGAGGAAGAGACAGTGCCCTGGTGTCTTTTAAAAATGAATTACTTTCTCTCTATACATAAACGCCTGTGAAGTCCCATTTCATAATCTAGCAGACAAAGCCACCAATGTGATCCCCATGACCGTATAAACATTCATTAAAATGCATGTCAAAGCATGTGATGCCTCTCCACCTCCTAAATAATGAGAAAACAAAGGCAACCCTTCTGACAGAGGCAAGTTCAGCTCTGAAGTCAACATCATTTCTGGTTCTCTCTGAACAATGACATAGGGCAACACTTCCCTTTCTCCATTTTTAGTCCAGAATGACAAAAAGGGCAAAGATTTCTTAGAAAAGGTACACACTATAAGAATATAATCTAGGCTCATAAAATTAGCATGGGGAGAATAAAGAGTCTATTACATCTATCACTCTTTCCAAAGAAGTATGGCAGGCTATGAGAAATACTTAATTTTGGACACTCTAGCTGAGGTTTAACATGGACACCAATAACAGGCTAGCAAAACGTATGCACAGTTCCTTTTGGGCAAGAGGCTAGGAGGTCAAAGGTAGTTAGGAAAGATTGACTCAGGGAGCCTCGTTTTCCCTCTGAGGGCACTGGGCATGTAGGCCCTGGGCAAAATTGTCAACAAGGTGAGAATTGCCTGTGACTTTTTTAGTCTGCTCTGTCCCTCACCAGTGCAGCTCAGGCTCATTTGCTTGCTGGTTCTCCTAGTGTCTCTCTTACAAGTACATCCACGCTCCATCAACAGCTTTATCCAATGTTATTACAATGCCTCCTGTGAGCTTCTAAGCACCTGATGCTGGTCAACTAGATTAGATTTCAAGCCCTCTGAGGACAAGGATGGTCCCCAGTGGCTTCTCTCAGAAGGAAATAATGAAGACATCAGGAGGCATGATGGGGGTGGCCCCAGAACAGATAAGACAATGAGGCCTCATGGCTGAGTTTGCAGGGGGAGGGGGACAGGGAGGGAGAGAATGTGAATGTGCATGGATATACACGAGCTCAGGTGAATATCCACGTGTACAGTATAAATGCCTATATTTGGGCATGTGTTATTTGCATGTTTGCTTTTCAGCAGAATGTCCCAACAAACAGTAACTGAACCTTCTGTAGAATGAACATGATTTTCAGTATTTCCAGAACTGCAAGATGTGAGGCTCTGGAAAATCCCAGGGTAGATGGGAATGGCAGGGAACCCCGAATGCTGATTGGCTACAAGAGGAGTCCGTTATGTCTCAGGAACCAATCTCTGCTAATGGGTGGTTTGGAGCAAGAATCTTGACCTACAAATAGGAGATCTATTGGTGCCTTGATTCGCCCTGAGCCAGCAGAGTCTGCACTCAGCACTTGATGCAAGCAAAAGCAGGCTGGGGTGGAATGCCCTGGAACAGGCATCCAAAGACTAGCATTTAATAAAGTCGTAGCTCCTTCACTTGTGAGACTGTGGTCAAGTTACTCACCTGACTGAGCCTCAATTTCTTCTTCTGTAAAATGAGTACTTGGCCTACCATGTGTGCCTCACAGCATCATGGAGAGGGTCCCCCATGTATGAGGGCACACTTGGGGAGCAGTAATCACTACTGGTGTCATTCACCAGGCTTGGGGTCTCCAGGCTGCCTCACTGCATTGGGCCTTGGTTGCTCTCTGACAAATAAGGACACATCTGCTAGGATTTGGGGTGGTGTGGGAGTAGAGAGAGCCAGCCTAGTCCTGACAGCACTGACCTTTATTTATTTATTTATTTATTTATTTATTTATTTTTTCCGAGACAGAGTCTCACTCTATTGCCTGGTCTAGAGTGCCATGCAATCAGCGTAGCTCATAGCAACCTCAAACTCCTGGGATCAAGCGATCCTTCTGCCTCAGCCTCCCGAGTAGCTGGGACTACAGGCATGCTCCACCATGCCCGGCTAATTTTTTTCTATATATTTTTAGTTGGCCAATTATTTCTTTCTGTTTTTAGTAGAGACGGGGTCTCGCTCTTGCTCAGGCTGGTTTCGAACTCCTGACCTTGAGCGATCCGTCCGCCTCGACCTCCCAGAGTGCTAGGATTACAGGCGTGAGCCACCGCACCTGGCCAGCACTGACCTTTAAATTCCTGCCTCCTACTGCTCTGGGTCCTGCCACACAGTTGTCAGCACTCAAGCCACCCAAAGCCGAGAGTTTGTGACTTCAACAAGCTCCTACCAGAGCTATCTGAGCAGCAGCTGCGAATGGTGTGAAGAGCCCCGACAAATGCAGAGATAAACAGATCTGGGTGGGCAGTTTTCTAGAACTGCTTTCTCCTTTTCTGTAGCATACACACACCAGTTAGAAGAATTGATAGTTCTAAGAAAGATTCAAGCCTATAGATGGGCTTAATGAACTCAGAATTCATACTGCACCACCCCCTGAGAAAAATGGAAGTATCCCATCATCATTGAACAAGCATATCCTGAAGGCTAGCCTTGCACTCTTAGGCTGTTGGAATGGCTGGGCCCTTTGAGGCAGGCTGTACCCACTAGCTTGTATTAAGGCAGGTGGGCCTCTTTTTACAGGAAGAAACCCTGACCCTGTCTCCGCCAAACACATTCCCATGTACCATTATTACTGGGAGAAGAGAAATGTCTGGATGGACTTGGAGACGCTGACTTATAGATGAAGCAGGTGCTGCCTGGGGGCTGGAATAGGGCCTGAAGGTGAAAAGTGAGGGCACTGTCCCTGTCCACGTGACTTTGTCTCTGCGGGATCCAGGTTAACAAACTTAACCTATGTTTCACCTGAGTTACCCTGAAATCACACAGTAAAGGGGAGAAGTGGTAGCAGCCAACGTGGGAGGGCAGACCAGGGCACACAACTCCCCAGCAAAATCACATGGCACAGATGACTACTGTGGCACTAAGCGCTTTGTGTGCATTCACATAGTTATCTTTACAACTCTATGAGACAGGTATTCCCATTATCACCCCCGTCTTAGAAATGGAAAGCAGAGATGCCTGGAGTTCAGGTTTATCAGAGAGTTCTCCCCAGATTGGAGGGATCTGGAACTTGAGTAATGAGTGGCTAGAGACAACAAGGAGCAAAGACTAAAGAGCCTGCCTGCCTGTCTTCCTCCTCTCCTTCCTTCTTCTTCTCTTTTTCCTTTTATTTTGGTAAGGGAGACCTGATCTACCAATGATTTTGGAATACTTACTAAGTGACAGGCACTGTGCCAAATGCACTTTATGCTTTACCTTACTCACCTGACAGTGACTCAACAAAGTCCTTACTACTATGATCATCCCACCCCCACTGTACAGACAAGGATGCCAAGTTGAAGAGAGGGGAAGCCAGTTGCTTAAGGGCACGTGGCAGGCTAAGTGGTGGAGCCAGGGAGTGGACTTGGGTCTGTCATTCTCCAGAGCCCTGCCCTCGAGCAGAAGTGGGGCTTAGAGGAAATGGGCCAAGGTGGAACTCAGAAGATGGGTAAATGTTTGACTGTGTGTGTGTGTGCGTGCACATGCGCACATGTGTGTGTGTGTGTGTGTGTGTGTGTGTATGAGAGAGAGAGAGAGGGAGAGAGGGAGACAGAGAACCAGATTCCTCCAAAAGCAATGGAAATAACAAGAGCAACCAATTACAGAGGTTCTCTTCAAGCCCTTTACTACATCAATTCCTTTCATCTTCATCATAACCATGCAAGGTTAGAAATCTGGGTGCTGAGATGAAAAGGCCTTCTGGGAGCACACAGTGGCAGACTACGTGGAAGACACAGCCAGGAGACAGCTCTGCTGGACCCATGCAGCTCCTCTCCTTTCCTGGCATGATAAAGAACTGACCCCATTTGAATTGCAATGGCAAGGTCAGGGACCAAGGTGACAGTCCACTCCATTGCCAGAGCACCAACTAGAGTAGTTTAAATGGGGCAAATAGAAAACCAGTTGCTGTGGGAACCTTTAAGATCTGCTCTCTTGGCAAATTTCAAACATACAATACAGTATTACTAACTCTAGTCACCATGCTGTACATTAGCTCCCCAGCACCACTCATCATACAACCAAAAGCTTGTGCCCTTTGACCAACATCTCCCCATTTCCCCTTGGCACCCTTGGCAACCACCCTCCTACTCTCTGAGTTCAAAAAAAAGTGAGTTCTATGAGTTTGGACAAAAAAAAGTAACTAAGTGAGGTGACAAATATGTTGACCAATTCGATTGTGGTAATTGTTTCACAATATATATGTATATGAAACTGTCAACATTGTACCCCTTGTATTGATACAATTTTATTTGTCAATTATACCTCAATAAAGCTGGAAAGAAGAAAGAAAAAGAAAGAAGAATAGTTGTTGGTTGATCAGAGCCTTTTTTTCTGTACCCAGGTGGAGATCTCTGCTTTGGGGACTGAAGCTTATACAATCTGGGGGCCTCTTTATGAGAGAATATAATGGCAACAGGGTTTAGATCACGCAGAAATTTCCCTGCTTGAGAAACCCAACTGCTGTGTAGGTGGGAAAAGACTCCAGAGACGCCTGATTAGTCCAGTGCATTCTAGAGGGATGTGCTGTCTATGGCCTCTTCCTGTCAGGACAAACCAAAGACAGATGCTCTCAGCACCAGCCACTGTGGCTTTTAAAACAATTTCTGTCCAGAAAATGCCTTCCCAGTTGGTCAGAGGGAACATATGCTTGCAAAATAAGCCCATTTTAGCCACTGAGTTCCAACTTTTGGCTTGCAGAGGTACTCACCCCAGTTAGTAGACCTAGAGCTGGGCTGGTGAGCTCTGATGCCCTAGAAGCTGAGGCTTAGAGGGGACACAGGATAAAGAGCATCAGGTCAGTCTAGAGACCCTCCCCATGGCCTAGGTCTTCTCCTTTCTAATTGAGGTAAAATTGACATAACACGAAATTAAAGTTTTTAAGTATACAATTCAGTGGCATTTAGGACACTCATAATGTTGTGCAACCATCACTTCTATATAGTTTCAGAACTTTTTTATCACCCTAAATGAAAACCCCTTAATCATTAAGCAGTCACTCCCCACTCCTTCCTCCCTCAGCCCTTGGCAACCACTCATCTACCTTCTGTCTCTAGATTTGCCTGTTCTGGATATTTCATGTAAATGGGATTGTATAATATGTGCCTTCTTGTATGTGGCTTCTTTCCCCAGCGTAATATTTTCTAGCTTCATCCATATTGTGTGCATTGGTACTTCATTCCATTGTCAAATAGTATTCCATTGTATGGGTGTATCACATCGTGTCTATCCATTCATCCTTCGATGGACATTTGGGTTGTTCCTGTCTTTTGGCTGCTGTGAATAATGCTGCTATGAACATTTGTGTATATATTTTTTTTTTTTTTGGTGAACACCTGTTCTTTTGGGTATATACCAAGGAGTGGAATTGCTGGGTCATAGGGTCATTCTATGTTTAACTTTCCGAGGAACCACCATACTGTTTCCCACAACCGAGGTCCCCTTGGAAACTTGCATCATTGGAGCTATAATGGAAGGGCACCTGAGGGAGCTGAGACTCCAAGCTGACCTCCAGGCTGGCAAAGAGAAACCTCTGTGGCTTCTTTAGAGAAGCACCTTTCTGCTCCTGCTTCCTGTCTGCAGCACACTGTACCACAGGCTCTGTCAGGACCAGGGGCAGGTGTAGGCAATGCTATTCCCATCTTCAGGCCAAATGAAGGCATCCAGAGGCTTCCCTCCATGCTGTTAGAGAGTGCTAACATGTAGTAGAAGCTGAGGGCCAAGGGAAAAAGCATGAATACACGTGGCAAACAGAGGTTTGGTTTCTTCACCCTCTCAAGGCCAAGTGTCCTTTCTGATCTAAAATTGCCACATGGGAAGGATTTGGCAAAGCCTTAGTAGTATCCTATTGGCAGGTTATTGCCATTTGAGTTGGAGAGGACATCATATTCCCTTCCTGGCTGGGAATGAGCCATCTAGCATGGACTTCATTGACCTTTGGCAAGAAACTTTTCTGAAGGCCTTGTCTTCCACAAGCCTGTTCTGCTGCACCCATCCCTCCACCTCCTAGCACCTCCAGCCCAGTTCTACATCTGGAACCCCAAAAAGGTGAGTTCATCATATACTCCCTATCTATTCAACCAAGTGGGAGACCACCCTAGAGCCATCTCTGGGAACAACATGGCCAGAAGCAGCAAGAGATGTGTCTGCACATAGACTGGGCAAAGTCTGCTTGTGCAGGGGGTATGTGCCTGGGAGGCTGGCTCTGCATTTTTATGCACGTACAAATACAGGAGATAGCCCCTAGTAGGAAAGCCTTTTCAGGGATGTGGAAGGATTTATGATATTCATGAAAATGACATAAGCACTCTAACAGTAGGCTGAAGGGAGCTGTATAGACTCTCAGGATGTTGGACTTTTCTAGGTCTCAGGCCTAAGTCTTGACGTTAACAACCACAGGCCTTTGTAAGATCCCAGCCCCTGTCAGTGGACAACGTACTTTCTCATTCATTTCCCTTTAATTCTAACAACAACCCTAGGAGGTAGATGGGGCTTTGTTTAGGATCCCTGTTCTACACTTGGGTAAACTGAGGCACAGAAGGGCCAGGTGATGTACTAAAGTCATACAGTTAGTCAGTGGCAGAGCAGAGCCTAGAACTCAGGGCTCCAGAATGCAGATCAGGTAGCAGAGGCCCAAGAACCTCAGGCATGTATGGTGGTGGATGTGTGGACACCTCAGCCATCAGCCAGCCTTCCCCAAATCAAGTCAGAGGTTATTCTAGGGCACAAGGGAAAGGCAAGTCATTTCAGCTCTGCATACTTAGACTGCTATTAAGTCTCAGTGGTGGCAGTTTCAGTTTGCCTGTAGGGCCTGTTGTACTTGCCCCAAGGCTTTCCAGACCACATATCTCAGGGTAGTGGCAGATAGCAGAGACCTCAGAGAAGAAAGCTCCTATTACAACTTTTACTATGTACATTAGCATAGCTTGACTGCTGGTCCTCCCAGGCCCAACCTTTTGCCTGCAAATCCCCCCTAACATGCCCTCACGTGTCAGGGTACACTGCTGTGTATCTGGACTGCCAGACACTCCTTGCACATTAAGGACTTAGCAGGCAAATGGATAATCTGACCATACAAAGAAACTTCTGGACACCAAATTCCAATAGCAGAATTTAGCAGGGTGGGGTAGGAGAGGGCTGGAAGCAGGCCTTGAATTCTCACCGTCTGACTAAACCTTGTCTCTAATTGGTGGTCACCTCGGGCAAGTCATATTTCCTTCTGATCCTGTTTTCTTACCTATAAAATAGGGAGAGCGAGGCCTATTTCACAAATTTGTTACGAGGATTACATGAGCTTAGAAATGTAAAGTTAGCATAGTGCCTGGCATGGTGTGGATGCCAAACAAATATTATCTCTCTTTCCACTCTTCAAAATGCAAACACATTCTTGGTGGTCCTAAAATAGCCTTTAACATGGTTTACTAAGCAGTATTTGCCATTCAAGGCAGAGCTGCCTTTAGTCATTGGCTGTGATCCTGAATAGCTGTGTGCAAGGCTAACTTTTGTAAACTAAATCATAATAAAATTCAGCAGGAATTTGTCATTGAAAGGAAATCCTCAGTATATCCTTTTATGAAGTGAAAGATCCCTCATCCAAACCTGTCTTTTTTTAAAAGTGTGCATTTGGGAGTATTGCCCTTTCTTATAATGAATCCTAATTCAATTTTGGCCACAAACACATGCTGATGTTTCACAGCCCCGAAGCACCTAGCAACAGGAGCAGGTTATATATTGAAAATGATAATTTAAAAACATGTATTTATTTCACTCTATATGAACAGTGTCTGTGATTGAATCATGGAGAGTGTCATATACCCACATGCATGTGCACGAGAGAGAGAAAGTGGTGGTGGGGTGGTGGTGGTAGAGGTGATGATGATAGTAATGGTGATGGTGGCGATGATGGAGGTAATAGTGGTGGTGGTAGTGGTGGTGACAATGACCCTAACTGGTAATGATGGTGGGGGCAATGGTGATGGTGGTAATGGTGTTGATGGGGGTGGTGGCAGTGCTGGAGAGCACTGGGGTGTTCCCATAGCATATTTCCTTCTTGTTATACTGCTCTGTAAGAAGCTCCACTGACAGCCAGAGGAAGGTTTACTCTGAATGTGTTATTAACAGAAATCTCAAAACAGTCTATCCCCATGCAGTCATTCATAATTATCTTTTTCTTACCTGGAAAATTGAAGCTGAATTACTGGGGAAAACACAGGAGATTTTTGTTTGTTAACATGCTGCCAATAAAGTAATTTTATGTCAGATTTAACTACAGGAAAGGGCAAGGAATTTCTATGTTCCTTAGATGTCATGTGGATTAAAAAAACAAAACGATGAACAGCAGTGAGCTACTGTACACTTAGCTGTTTGAAGCCATACATTCAGAAAGCAGATGTTGAGGGTTGGTATCTGGGGACTGGCTTCCTGGAGGTATTCTATATAGGCCAACTTCATTGTTCTAAACCCTAAAGGCTTAACTTGAGGGAGGAAAAGAGGCACAAAAATATTTAGCTTTTCTGACAGTGTCAGACAGGCAGCCCTAACACTAGACAACTTCAGCACCTGAAGCTGAATCTAGAAAAAGAGACAGCTAGAGAGAGTGGCACTGGGCTCCCCCAACTACAGAGATGAAGGATTCCAAGAGCAGAGGTGGGATTGCGTTGGGGGGCCAGAACAGACACCCCCACCAGAATGAGTATACACCAGGGAGAGAAGTGGTGAACCAGAGAGAAGGCACTGGAATTCTAGTGGGACAAACAACAAGCGAACAAAAAGAATAAGATCAGAGTGTGAGCAGTATTAGTCAAAAAATTAAACAAACATTTCAAGCATATCCCACCCCTCCACAGTGTCCCCCCACGTCGCTCAGACTTGGGTCTACCTGTTTTTAACATATAAAACTTTTATTGAAATGTAATTCACATGCCATAACATTTGCCCATTTAGGTTGTACAATTCAATGTTTTTGATATGTTCACAGGGCTATGCAATTATCACCAAATTCAATTATAGAGAACTTTTGTCATACAGTATGTACGCCATACCCATTAGCATCCATGTCCCATTTCTCCCCAACACTATAGTTACAGGCAACTGTTAATCTATTTTCTCTATATATACATTTGCCTACTGTGGGCATTTCATAAAAATGGAATCAGACAATGTGACTTCTATGATTTGCTTCTCTCACTTTTTATGCATTTAAGATTCAGACATGTTTTAGCATGTTATCAATACTATATTCCTTTTTATTGTCAAATAATATTCCATTGTATAAGCATAACAAATTTGATTTGTCCATCAGTTGATAGACATTTGGGTTGTTTCAACTTTTTAGCTATAATAAGTAATGCTGCTATGAACATTCTTGTACAAGATTTTGTGTGGACTTGTGTTTTCATCTCTCCTGTATATACCTAAGAGTAGAACTTGTAGATCATATGATAACTCTATGCTTAACCTTTTCAGAAACTGCCAGATTTTTTCCAAAGGGGTTATACCATTTTAAATTCACACTAGCATTATTTGACAGTGATGATTTCTCCACATCCTGGCAAAACTTTTTATTATAGCCATCCTAGTGAGTGTGAAGTGATACCTCATTGTGGTTCTAATTTTCATTTCCCTAACAAAAATGTTAAGCAACTTTCATGTGCTTATTGGCCATCTGTATATCTTCTTTGGGAAAATGTCTCTGGCTACCCTTTGCTCAACTTTTAATTAGTATATTTGTCTTTTTAACATTGATTTGTAGTATCTATATCTATACTGTATCCAAGTCTCTTATCAGAGACATAATTTTCAATATTTTTGTCATCTGTGGGTCATTTTTTATGATATCCTTTGAAGCACAAACATTATTCATCTTAATTCTACTTTATTTTTACTCTTGTCACTTGTGATATTGTATTGTATCTAAGAAAGTTATATCTCATCCAAGGTTACATAGATTTACTCCTATCTTTTCATTGAAGATTTTTATACCTTTAGGTCTTATATTTAGGTTTACGACCCATTTTAGTTAATTTTTGTCTATGGCACAAGGAAGAAGTTTAACTTAATTCTATTGCATGTGAATATGCAGTTGTCCCAGCACCATTTGTTGAAAAGTCTATTCTTTCCCCCATTGAATTTTCTTGACTCTTTGTTCAAAATCAATTGATCGTAAGTGTGACAGTATTTTTCTAGATTCTAAATTCTATTTCATTATCTATATGTCTCTCCTTATACCAGTCCCGCAATGTTTTGATTCCTATAGCTTTATAGTAAACTTTGATCCAAATTTGCTCTTCTTTTTCAAGGTTATTTTAGTTTTTCTGGGTCTCTTGAATTTCCATATGAATTTAAGAATTAGCTTGTAAATTTCTGCAAAGAAGGTGCCTGGCATTCTGATAAGGATTGTGTTGAAGCTACAGCTCAATTTGGGGAGTATTCCTATCGTAAAACTATTGACTCTCTCAATTCATGTATATGGGATGTTTCCATTTATTTAGTTATTCATTAATTACTTTCATAAATTTTTGTAATTTTCAGTTTATTTTTTAACTTGTTTTAAATGTATTCCTAAGTATTTTATTATTTTTGGCACTATTGTAAATGGAATTATTTCCTTAAGGTTTTTTTCAAATTTTTTATTGCTAATGTATAGAAATAATTTTTTTTAATTTATTGGTCTTATTCCCTATAAATTTGCTAAATTGGATTTTTAGTTTCCATAACTTTGCCTAAATTTTTTTTTATTTTTAATAATTATGGGTACCTAACAGTTGCATATATTTTGGGTACATGTGATGTTTTGATACAAGTAGATTCTGTAGATATTATCATTTGCAAACAGAGATAATTTTATATATTCCCTTCCATTCTGGGTGCTTTTTCTTTCTTTTTTTTTTTTAACATAATTGCACTACTTAAAATGTCCGGTAATATATTGAACAAAAGTGACAGGAATGGACATTCTTGTCTTGTTCCAGATTTTAGGTATATAGAATTCAGTCTTTCACCATTAAATATGATGTTAGCTATAGATTTTTCTTAGCTATGCTTTATTAGTTTGAGGAAGTTCCCTTCTATTTCTAGTCTTTGTTTTGTGTATCTCAGGTTTCTGCTTGGCTCATGTATGTTTGTAATTATTATATCTTCCTAATGGATTAATTCTTGGAGATTTTTGAGGTCTTTGAATATGTAGATTAATGTTTTACATCAAATTTGGAAAGTTTTCAACCATTAATTCATCAAATATTTTTTCTGCTGTTTTCTGTTTCTCCTTTCCTCCCAATACTTCTATTTTGCATATGTTGGTGGTAAATGATGTCCCACATTTCCCTGTAACATTGTTCATTTTTCTTCGTTCTTTTATCTCTATTCTTTGGATTGCATAATTTGTGTCAATCTATCTTCATGTTGATTCTTTCATCTGTTCTAATCTGCTAGTATATTCTTTTATTTCATTTATTGTACTTTTCAACTTCTGTTTTTATGATTGCCTTACCTACTTGGCAAATTTCTAAGCCACTGCTCCAGAGATGAGGATAAGGACATTAGCCTATTTCTCTCAGAATGACACCACTGATTTATGACATGAGCATTCAGCAGCAGTGGTAATCTCTGGTCTTCTCACTTGCTTTTTCTGGAGTGGAAACTTTATAAGAGAGCTCAGGTGAAAGCAATAGCCATCCCACTATTCTCAGTCTGCCATGCCTAGGTTAGAGCCTCTGTCCTACGAGATGTGGCTGAGTGGAGAAAGGCAAACCCAAACTCTTGGCTGCATTCTCCTAGAATCAGCCTTTGCAACACAGAGTTGGAGGGTGGGTGAGAAATGCTTATAGCCTGCCCATCCAGTGGAGACACTATAGTGCTTGAATTGGAGCTGAGGGCAGAAGAATCCTGAACTTCTTGGCTATACCCACCAGGAATGAAGTTTCTGTCTTCAGTCATGCTGAGCTAGGGAATGAGAGGGAGGGACATGTCCTTTCTGAAATGCCATAGAATCATTCTTAACTAATTTAGTCATTTTTTTAAATAAAATGTCTTTGTGTGCTATTTCTCATAGGATAAATTTCAGAGTCATTAACTGATTATCGTTTTATCATTTTCTCCACTTATTATTATTTTTCTGGGTAGTGGGTTCATGGAGTCCCCGTACAGCATTCTGGACGTGCCTAAAGATTGTTCACACTTCTTTTAATTCCAATTAATTTATTGTAAACTCTCTTTTCTGATTAGTTGGAAGATCAAAATCTCTCTAGCACCCCAGCTGATATTTTATCAAACCCGAGGGTTTTACTCAGTAACAAAGACCACTACTATTGACAAGTGCAGATGGAGAAACAAGGCAGTCTGCTCAGTTCCTGACTGCTGTGGAATGAATTGTGCCACTCCAAAACTCAAATGTTGAAGCTCCAACCCTCAATGTGATGGTATTAGAGATGGGGCTTTGGGGAGATAATTAGGTTTAGTCGAGGTCATTAAGGATAGGTCCCTCATGATGGGATTAGTATCCTTACAAGAACACAAGAGAGTACTCTTGCGCTCATACACTCATGTTCTCCCCACCTCTACCTCCCTCCCTGTCATGTGAAGACACAACAAAGAGGCAGCCATCTGTAAGCTAGGAAAAGAGCCCTCACCAGACCATGCTGGGAACCCCGACCTCAGACTTTCAGCCTCCAGAACTGTGAGAAAATAAATTTCCATTGTTTAATCAACCTAACCTATGATATTTTGCTATGGCAGCCAAGGCTAACTAGACACTGGCACTTTTGCTTTGATTTTAGCATATGGCACTGCTATTGGACACTACTCCCACATAGTCTAATGAATACCTGTCCATAACAGGAGTTCTATCCTTGGTGACCTAGACCCCTATACCAATCCTGGAATTGGGTTTTAATGTTCTAGCTTGTTACATTTCACTTTTAAACATCCAACTCACTCTGCCATGAAATCAATTCTGAGAAAGACTACCAGCTGTAGCCACATTTTTCTAGGATCAGACTTTTTACTTAAAACATCCAACTCTAGTGGTAAGCTTGGATTAGCAGTGCAGAGTCCTTCTCCCTTGTGATGAGTATTTTGGGTATCTGTAATAAATTTCCTTGCAGTCAGCATCATTTTGGTCAATGACATTCCATGAGAAAATTTTAATTGTATTAAACTTCTAATAAAATGATTATGGTCTCAATCCTTTTCTTTTTAGAAAGCTTATTTGCCTCAATTCAAATATGTCCACCTCCTACCTACTTAGCAACTCTATATTCCAAGGATATTTGGGAGATATTCAAGGTCACAATTGTTTCATTACACAATTCTCCAAACATAATCATTTCCTATTTGCTGTATGCTTATATATGTAATAAGGACCTTTCCACTGACTCTTCTCTGAGCAAACAAGTTATCTTGTAAGGTGGCTCACTGTCTACCAATAAATAGAGCCAGTAGTGTCATTTTACAGAATTTTAAGGTCTTTTTTTCTTTAGTTTTGCTAAGAAATTACATTACACATCTAAGAACATTTTAATTGAAAGATTAGCAAAACTAAAAACTGATAAAGCTGTAAATTCAATCTAAAATACAACGTGGTCACATTTCCACTACATTTTATTTATTATCTCTATAAATTTTGCAAAATGAGCAATGCATTTTTATTCTTACTCTCCTGGGTACACATGTATTTTACAAAGACACAGGTGATATATTTTACTATACAAATCACACGATATAGATTACACATGGAGCTCAGGTTTTTATACATATCTCCCCAAAGAGTATTCATATTTGATAAATCACTGATTGAAATCTGAGGCAATTAAATTGTGATGACCTTGGCATACTAGTGGATGTATTTTCCGTTAAGACAATGTCAGCCCTTTCTCACAGCCTGCATAGAAGAGAGGCAAGCTAGGATCACATCACATCCAACTTCTTAATCGCTCAAATATATAGGATGCTTTAATTTAAACTGATCAAACCTATCTGACAGCCTCTTGCTTTATTAGTCAAATTGAATATTTTGCTTTAGGATTTCCACTTTTAAATTGACGTAAAAGCCGTAAATCTCTCTAGAGGTAAAACAAGTGTTTAACATTGCAATCATTTTTATCTCTTCTCTTTGTTTTTTTTTTTCTTAAATCATGACTAGAAAATTCCCCTATATTCTACTTCAAATATTTTGATTATAAAATATTCTAAAAATATCCATGTTTACAGAGCAAAGTAAGGCCATTCACTTTCATCTTTTATTCCCAATTTTTCCTTTCTCCCTAGAGGTAACCATTCTCACAAGCTATTGTATTTTTGTTCAGGCTTTTCTATTCATTTCTATATACAATTTATAGGCCAATGAATGAAATTTTTCCTGTTGTTTTTTCTAGGTAATCCCTAGAAAAAATATAGTATTGTATTTAATCCTGACAATCTCAGCTTCCTGGAAAGTCTGTGAACCATATAATAACCTTTAATAAGTTATTTTTCTGTTTAAACATCCAGAATATATTCTATTGTTGGCAATAAGAATGCTGAATGACACTAAGGCTTTTCCTAACTCTTTTCTTAACATGATGTTCATTGATAATAAACTCGCTAAATTTCTAGTTAGCATTAAATAAGTTTGGCAAATGATAACAGCTGAATACAGCACTTTTATGTTGCTCTCCTTTCAATTCAGAATTGTGCAGATGCTATTCTACATTTTCCTAAATTCAAGGTTGCGGATCATTGTTTTTCCTTTGTAGGCATCTTGTTCCTTCTTTTTTTAATTTAATTATTTTTTAGTTTTCATTATTATGGATACATAATAATATACATTTGTGGGTTTCATGTGATATTTTGATACAAGCATAAAATGCATAATGATAACATCAGCTTAATTGGGGTATCCATCACCTCAAGCATTTATCATTTCTTTGTCTTAGGAACATTTCAATTCCACTCTTAACTATTTTGAAATATATAATCAATTATTAACCGTAGTCACTTTATTGTGCTACTGAAAGCTTTTTCTTACTCCTATCTAACTGGATTTTTTTGCCTTGAATCTTATAAGATTTTTTTTTTCTTGGTTCTTAGAGTTCAGAAGTTTTACCAGGAAATACTTAGTTTTGTGTGCCCAATCTCATCCATTTAGCCTTTAAGAGTTCAGTAAGCTTTTTCAACGGAAGCGTTTCTTCAGTCTAGCGTCTGGTCTAGAAAAGTTTCTTCTAATTACTCAATTCTTTTCCTTCCATCATCAGTTTATATTTTACTTTATAAAACTTTTAAAAATATAATTTCACTTGACCGTGTTCTACAAATCTCTGATCTTTTCCTCCGTGATTTTGTACTTTTTCTCTATGGTTGTGAGATATTTCTCACATTTTCTCCCAGCCACTAGTTTGCATTTGAATATTTATTACTCTTTCCTTCAGTGCAACTACTTATTTTATTGTTGTTGCTAGGAAAGCATTGTTTTAAAAAGATCCAGCAGTCTTTTATGGGCTACACCTCAATTTCCTTAACTACTCGTATTTTTCTTATTCATTTTGTTATCAGTCTCCTCCTCCAACTCTATTTGGCTGAACATGTGTTGTGTTTGTTCTAAGGTTTTTTTCTTTAGTTTCTAGGCCCTTCTGATGAGATGTTAATTTTCTCTGTCATCTCACTGAAGCTAATTGGCAGAGTCTCCCAAGTGTCTGTCATGCTACAAGTGGTGAATGTAGGAGGTAAGATAGAAACTGGCAGGTTTTGTACCACGGAGCAAGGTCCTTGTTCAGCTTCAGGGTGACAGAGGCTTTACCTCACCCCTTCAGCTCCGCTTGGCCACTTGGGGCCAAGAACCCAGTACACTTAAGAAGGAACAGATGCCAACCTTGCCTCCAGCAGTCCCTAGGTCTATGCAGAGATGCCTGGCTTTCCCCGGAGGCTCATGTTCAGGCTCCCCCATCCTGCAGGGGAGAAAAGTTCTACTCTCACTTTCTTCCTACTGTCTGGAGAGGAAGACTCTTTGTATTTAGGATTAAAGTGAAAGGGACATTTCTGCAGGTCATTGACTTTCCAGAATTCCCAACAGATTATCTTGATAATCAATAATGTGGATTTCTTTTCTTTTGGGTATTTGAATTCTGTTTTTCTCCTTTCCCTGGTTATCCATACGCAAAATATAAAAGAAGCAAAATAGGAATTCAGCACCTATTTGACACTGGTCTTTCAGCTATTCACCCCTTTTTGTCTCTACGTTTTTGTACATCTTCTCCCATAAATCATACCTATAAGGTTTCCTCTCAACTGATACATATGTCAATGGGGAACAAGCATTGAGTAAGGGTGCTGTGTAGCACCAGAGAGATCATACCACATGGGTCCCGTGTCCACATTGGCCTTCCAGAATCTTGTCTTCAAACATGTTGCTAGATTGCTGTGCCCCGATTTCCACCTTCCCCATTTACCAGTTAAGATTGTATCAGGTCAACAACTCACGTCATTGTGAAGCAGATATTCTCAAGGTAACTTAAAAGAATAACCTTTTCACTTGTTCATCAACAGCTACTGGGAGTCATTTCTGTCATGCCAATTCTGAACATGGCAATAAGGAAAGAATCGTTTTGAGATGTCTTTTTTGCCTGATTTTTCTTGTTCTCACTTGATAACGCACCGTTTTGCTAAGAGGTAATTTAAAAACAGCCTTTATCTTGCTCAACATCCAGCTCCACCCATGACTTTATGATTCTCTCTAAGTTGAATTCTTTAAAATGCAATATTATTAAAGATTTTACTAAATTTAGTCAGAATGAATCAAATCATACCTCACAGGGAAGCTATAGGCTTGATAGACAAACAGAATAGAGTTTTCTAGTAGCATTTACAAAGTCCACACCTAAGGAATGTGGTGTGTGCATTGGGCACAGTTGTCGGTCCAGGCAAAGGCAATTTATGTAAACAAAGCGTTTGTACCCCCATAGTACTCTGAAATAAAATAAATAAATAAAAATCCATATATATATTAAATACTTCACTTTAACATTTTTGTTTTTTCCATTAAAGGCTGTAATTGATCTAGAATTTATTTTTGTGGTTTTATGACTAGTGTGAGGGAGAGATTTAATTTCACTTCTTTACATACAGACAAGACAATGAATCCCACATGATTTATTTAAAACATCTATCCTTTCCAAAAGAATCTTATAATGTTTTAAAAATATGATTTTATATTTAGACTATTTATTTTCATAAGGTCAATTCTATTAATTGTTTCTAACATACTAGCTTTATAAGGTAAATATTAGACTCAAAGAATTTTAAATCTGATGATTTCCATATATTAAAACAAATGAGAAATAGCATCCAGATCAAAAAAAGATAACCATATTTTAGTCTAAGTTATTTTTATTAAAGTAATCATATTCACTTTAAATTAGATGGGAAAAGTTCTTCAAGACAGATTCAAGAGCTTGATGATGGTTTGATACTTTGAATAACTGAGTCTAGTCTCTATCTCACTTTCAGTTAAACCTTCTTGAGTGGAACTGAAATTCTCCATACCTCTGTCATGCCATGTTGAAGAAATGGGACTAGAAACACGTGGAATTTCTGCCCCGCATGGCTGAGTTTCACTAAGTGAAGCATCTCACACAATACTGAGAAAATCTGAAAGGTTGTAAAAAAGGACAGTGATGTGGTATATACAAATATTTTTAAGGTAGAAAAAATTGAAATTTATAACTTTATATGTGCTGTGGCAATTGCAGCAAAAGATTTATTTTTACTCATATCAGAAAAGCTGTCAATCACAAATCTGAGCATATCATCTTGCACAGATGCTGTGTTTTATTTTTAATTTTAAATAATTGTCATAGAATCGCCTTGCAGACTGAACGTGTCGTTTTTAAACAGTAAGATGTCTGGTGCTAATTACAGCAATGTATTGATAAAAGCAGTCACATTTAATTAAACATACTGAAAGTGGAAAATAATTTTTTTGAGGTCTAGTTCTTTGCACTAATTAATAAATAAGTTCTGTGTACCCTCAATAAAGGAATTTTTAATGCCTCTGATTGCTTAAAGCATGTATTTAAGAGAAGTACAAAGTCCAGTATCAAAATCAAGAATTTTCAAACCTCCATTTAGAAACTGTACTTACAAACTAGACTAATGAGGGAAAATAATCATATATCTTATTTAGTTTGAAATATACAGAATGATGTAATTTTCTTTGGAGTACAAGTGAGAATGCCCTTGACATTTTGAGTTCCGATATTCAATTCTTTTATATGCAAGAATTCTTTAAATTTGAACCTTTTAAATTTTTTTTCCCTTTCATTTAGGGTCCTAAAGATGAATGTAGACAGAACAGCTGCTTCTTCCTTATTACAACAGGTAATATTAAGTGTCTACCAGGAATTTGACCCTCTATGATTACATTGGCAAATACATATTTCTCCAAGGAACCAGTCTGTTGAGACTGTATTTAAGAAACATATGGATTTTAATAATCTCAGGTTTATGCTGAATTAACCAACGAGGTGAAGACAGGTCTAGCATTAACTGCAATTGTCTTGAGTTCTTATTTGCCAGGTGGTTTAGACCAAAGAAAGGAAGAAATACATGTCAAAAAATTCCATTTAAACTGTGTGTCCCATTGCCACACCTGTGAATACAAATGCATTATATTTTAAATGTATTATGGTACAAATCTCAAAGCCTTGAGCTTCCACTTGTATAAGTAACAAAAAATCGCAGTCTTTTTCTGGTCTCTCCTTCATCAATTATTTAGGTATCTGCTGAAGAATGTATGTGTAGGTAAGTTAAAGTTGTTTGCTTACCATTTGATATTTTATGATGCTTTTGTGATGCAACATTCTAGACCCTTTGCCCTAGTGTTGTTTACTAATTTACTTAACAAATATTGATTGAGCATCTACTATTAGAAAGACATAATTCTATATACTGGACATAATCGATAAGATAGCAGAAGTTTCTGGTTTCCTGAAGGCAGCTTTCTGGTGTCACTATCTTCACTGTTTTTCTGAGTCATCGATACTATTTATCTTTTGCTCCTACTGATGCCCAATTTGGGGGGTCTTGTAAGGGTTCTCCAGAGAAGTAGATCCAATAGGATATACAGATAAAGATATATAGAAAGAGATTTACTATGAGGAATTGGCTCACACAATTATGGAGACTGAGAAGTCCCATGATCTGCCTTCTGCAAGCCAGGGGCCTAGGAAAGCTAGTGGTGTAGTCCAAGCCCGAATGCTTGAGAACCAGGGGTGCCAATGATGTAAGTCTCTGTCCAAATCTGAAGGCTCAGGAACCAGGAGAGGTGATGTATAAGGACAGAAGATGGATGTGCCAGCTCATAAAGAGAGAGAGCAAATTTGCCCTCCTTTCACCTTTTTTTTTTTTCTAGTTGGGTCCTCAAGGGATTGGATGATCCCTGACTGCATTGGTGAGGACAGTCTTCTTTACTCAATCTACCAATTCAAATTCTAATCTCTTCTGGAAACACTCTCACAGACACACTCAGAAATAATGCTTTACCAGCTACCTAGGCATCCCTTAGCCCAGTCAAGGTGACACAATAAAATTAACCATCTCAGGCCCCAGTGTTCATGTTGCCCACCTGTTTGTAGCTGTAGATCTTCTCTGGGCTGCTCATATAGGTGGTCTTTCTCTACTCAGATCAACAGAGAAATTTCTGATGCCCCCTGGGATGAGCTCTTTCAAAGCTATTTATCAAAGCAGAGCTATTACACCCTTTATAACACAATTCTTTCATTAATGCCAGTGATTTCTAACCCTGCTGTAGATCAGAATCAATTTGTGAGATGTTTCAAAGATACAGATTCTCTGCTTCCACCTCATGCTTACTGAATTAGAATAATTGATGGAAGAACTCAACAATCTCTATTTAAAAGCCCTCAGATGATTCTGATAGAGTGTGAAACACAGCCTCACATTTCACATGGACCCATTTATCCCTTCAAATCTGAACCCTGTCACCAAGTTTCACCTACTCTAGCAATCTCATTCATGTGTTTGTTTTGGCTTATTTGTTTCAAGACCCAAATTTTCTTTTCCCTCTGCCTGACCTCATATGCGGATTCTCAGTCCATCAAGATGAGTTTGAATGTTCCCAAACCCTAATTGTTGATAAGTTCAAGTTCATTCCTACAGGGCTCCATAAAATTCAAAGTTTTTGGTTTACATTTTTATGTCCCTGGGCTGGGACCAACATCCCACAATAGCTACAACTTTCTCTCAATGTTTACTAGAAATACAAAGGCTGGTCTGCTTGGAGAACAGAGAGACTCCAGAGGGGGGTAGAGTCTAAAAGAAACTAAATAAATGTCATTTTTAACTCAGACAAATCACTATTACTCATAAATTTTCTGTGGGAAAAATAACATTATTAGAGATAAAGATGAATATTAGAACATTAATCTAAGAGAAAATATCTAGATTTGGCTAACCTCACTTCTGGAACTATGAAGTTGTCTAGACTGAAGGGGAAAGCATGATGGTAGTAAAGTAGACTTGCTGAGACAAAGTCACTTGGATTCAAGTCCTGGCAATGACGCATTCTAACAGGGTGGCCGAGATAAAATGTTTGGACTCTTAAGGTCTAATTTCCCCTCACTAGAACAAAAATGCTGCAGTTTCTACATTATAGAGTTACTCTGAATATTAAGACAATGCAAAGTAAGCGCTTAATACAGTACTTAACACATTGTAAAGATTCAAGAAATTATTAACTGTTATTAATATAATTCTCATTGGCACTATTTTCATTTTCAGCAGTAAATATATGGAGTTGGGAGGTAGGTAGGACCTCTTCCTGGATTATGGTATGTGCCAATAAGTATTGTCTTTCAATGTTCATTATGTAAGAGTTATCGTAAATCTTTTTCTCTTTTTTTGGCAGGGAAAGGAGGAAGAATTTTCCCAGTCTCTCAGATCATCATCAAGAGGCCTGCTCCTTAAAAGTAAAAAATTATCACCTTCTTATGATTTAAATATCAATCACATTTATATTCACAAAATATATGCAATTACTGAAGACTATATTCGACAAGCTATTTCTGGTTCAGTTGGAGCATCTCAAAACTATTTCTGGGATTAACATTCTGAAAATTTTGCTGTAGACAAAAAAAGTCCTTTGACAAGTTCTGTTATCAAAAGTTACTTTCTAAATAAATTGTATGTAAATTAACATAAGGGACAATTTCAAATTAAAATTTGAACTGTGGCTATAAAAGCATATAACTATGGATACAACACACTTGATACTTTTTAAAATTATAAATCATGAATAACTTTAATGGAAATAAAAATGAAAAGAATACCATCAATGTAATGATCTGACTTCATTCACAAGGATTATAAGAGAATTGGTCTACCTGACCCTTATCTATACCTAATTTTAAAATATTTTTGGAAGTTATCACTTGCCTGTTACTCAACATCTATTTAAAAAGAGACTTTATAGAACACACATTAGGCTGAAGGTTAACAAAATCTGGTATACTTTTGTCTTTTTACCTTGAATCAATTTTTTAATAAGAGTAGGAGTTTATAATAAAATTTTGAATATATTCACTATAGGTAAGTATTTGTTTATTTCAGAAGGTAGCAAAAGGATATGTTGATACCACAAAGAAAAAAATGATATTGTAATGCATAGTTAATGCAATTAAAACTTAAATATTTAGGTTTTTAAAATAAAACTACTTGTAAGTTGTATGCCATAACGTAAAAAGTTGGTGTGCAAGAAAATCCCTTTATAAAATATGTATTAATTAATTCTAGATGATCATAACTTAAAAGCTTAAGATTTCCTCCCAACAGTAGCTCCACAATTTCTATTATAAGACAATGCTAAGATTTGGTTTTCTGGGAGGGAAAGAAAAAAATATATCATCACAGAGTGGATATTTAACAGCCTCGTTGTGATGCAGCTTTTCTGTTTGCAATAGCTCGGACAAACAAATGGTTATGTGGTTACACTAGGGGAGGAAGCAATGAGGAAATATCTCCCTTTGTGCCACCGTAGCTCCCTTTTCTCATTAACTATTACAACAACAAAACTAACTTCAGTTACTTCAACTGTGACAGAAAGAAATAATAAACTATAGTCCTTTCACATCTCAAGTTACAAGCTCTGTGCTTTTTAATAATCAAAGCTTAAGATATCAAATGCAATAGGATGCAGATCAAATGAAAAATAAAAATTAAGACTCTAACAATCTGAGATTTTCCTATATTGTACTTTCAAATCGATACTATAACTTTTGTACATTTTGTGGATTCCTCTAATGCTAAATGTATTTCAATATTGGAAATAATAATTCTACAGTGAGACATAAAAAAGAACATTAAACAAAGACTTTTTAGTTAATGAACATCATGCAGAGTCAGCCACAGGGAAATTGTGATAATGAAAATGGTCATATATTATGAGAATTGTTATTCTATTGAATGACAAGTTCACTTCTGGTACACAAAAACCTTTTAAAGAATAAAATGACCTGTGTAAGTCTCATCTGTGTTTGTATTTGCTGCTCAAAGAGTTAATTTTTACCTAGTAAAAAAACTATATTAACAGAGAATTTCTTGATGGCTTTCAAACTCTTTCTTCATATTTTTCTTTCTTAAAATCTTAATTAAGGAGATACTAGTTCCATTTCCCTAACATCTTAGCACAGAACATTAGGGATGTAAACAATCATCCTCCTTTGAATGTTTTTGCCTTGGAAAAGTAAATGTATATACAGTTTGATTCTATGTAATGAGTTTCTAAGTTACTTGGACATACTTCCTGCTTCCCTCTACTTTCTAGTATAAAAATCTAAGTGACTTCACTGTTCTACGGTTTACCCTCAAAATAAAAGACTACAACGAAGACCCCTAATGAAATGGAAAATCAGAAAGAATGTATATGATTCTTTCCTTGTTCCATAAATCCCCAAAGGCAATATGAATAAATTTAACAAATAAAATTATTATTAAAAGGAAAACTGGGCTTACAATCTCATCCTGATGGGATATGCAGAAGGAATATGAATCATATTGCACAGGGCTTAAGTTAGTAAAATGTTAGGTTGATGGATGTTTATGAAAAATGTATGTGCTTCTTCACAAGGAAATGCACATATAAGCTTTCACTACATCCACAATCTACTTGAGTAATGTTTCCTTCACTTGCTGTGTAATCATACAAAGTGGGCAAATATGTAATGCTGGAATCCAAATTTTTGATTGTTAGTTTCACTCAAAATATTCAGACACTGTTTTGTGAGTTACTTTGTAGTTAATGCCTATGATAAATACAACTGATCACTGCTGAGATTTATCTCTATTGCTGCCCTGTTAAGGTGCATACCAACTTTGTTTACCTGGGATAACCCACCTCCCAGATAAAAGCACATTGTTCAACTGCTCCAACATCCTACTTGACTGTTTTCAGCCTATGGCTCACTTTTTGTACTTTTGACTTAGTAGAATAAAGATGAAGAAATTGGTTCTGGTACAGATCAGGTTCTCATTAGAGTGAATTGAGTTCTTTAATCAACAACATGTTTTTTATAAGAAATTAAAACCAATGTTTGGAGATTTCCTGATTCTCTAATGCTTTGCTTTTCTCTTTTTAAAGTAGCCTTAAGCCAAAGTGAAGCTGAAGTCGGGGGGGAAAAGTTATACAATCCAGAAGTTTGTTGACAAAACTTTTTTGATGTCTTCCAATTTATAATGGAAAGTGAACTTTCCAGAATAGTATGAAAAGCAAGTGAATCACATTATTCTTAGTCAAAAATTTAAATGTAAAACAGTTTAGAAAATCTTCATGCTTAAGATTTGGGCCTTTGTACCAAATTCTTACTTTATGAGCAGTTTATTCTATATGAAAAACAAATATTGGTATAACTAACTATGAAAGTAATAAATAGAGATTGTAAAGCTATTATAAATAGTAAGAAAATCTCAAATCCAAACTTAGTGAATTGGTCTTTTATGTACCTTTCCATACTCAAAGTAAATTGATTTTATAATTAAAGTCTTCAGTTATAACCAGGAGTAGAATTAAAATAGGTAATGTTTCTGAATCTTTTCTCTTTCAAAATCTTGTTTTCTGTAACTGAATGAGCTGGAGTAGCCTAAACGTCTGAGATTAGCTTGGGCTTCCTCTTCTCCCCAAAAGCAGAGTAGTAGTAGTTATTTAACTTATTTCAACCAGCTTTTAATTTATTTTTTAAATCTGTTCTTCTGTTTTATTGCAACATTATAAGTTTTAGAATTATTTGGGTAACAACAATCACACGTCTTCTAAAAGATTTTTTCTGGTAAAAAGTATTGTGTAGCTAGATTTCCTTAAAATTAAGAACTTTTACTCTGCAAAAGACATGTCAAGAGAATAAAAAGACAAAGCACAGCCTGGGAGAAAATATTTTCAAAAGACACATGTTTAAGGACTGTTGTCCAAAATGTATAAAGAACTATTAAAACTCAATAATAAGAAAATAAATAACCAGATTAAAACTGGGCAAAGAGCTAAACATAGTATCTCACTATAGACACACAGGTGGCAAATAAGCATATTAAAAGATATTCAACATCATCTGTTATTAGGGAATTGCAAATTAAACAAACAATGAGATATAATACGACTATACACCTATCAGAATGGCCCAAATCCACAACACTGACAACACCGAATGCTGATAAGGTAATGAAGCAACAGGAACTCTCATTCATACCTGATGGGAATGCAAAATGGTACAGCCACTTTAAGAAGACAGTTTGGCAGTTTCTTACAAAATTAAATATACTCCAACCATATAATCCAGCAATCTACACTTTCTGGTATTTACCAACATGATTGAAAATGTATGTCCACTCAAAAACCTGCACGTGGATGTTTATAACAGCTTTATTCATAATTCCAAAACTTGGAAAAAACCAAGATTTCCTTCAGTAGGCAAATGGATAAATAAACTGTAGAACATCCAGACAATGGAATATTGAGTACTAAAAGTAAACGAGCTACCAAACCATGAAAAGACACAGAGGAAACTGTAATACATACTGCTAAGTGAAAGCAGCCAATCTGAAAAAGCTACTTACTGTATAATTCCAACTATATGACATCCTAGAAAATGCAAAACTATGGAGATAGTAAAAAGATCAGTGATTTCCAGAGGTTGGGGGAGGAAGGGATGTATAGAGAAGACAGAACTTTTAGGGCAGTGGAACTACTTATTTTTTATGACACTACAACGGTGGATACTATTCATTACATATTTGTAAAAAACCATGGAATGCATACCACCAAGAGTATACCCTAATGTAAATTATGGACTTTGCTTAATAATTATGTCTCAATGTAGATTCATCAATTTTAACAAGTGTACCCCTACTCTGGTGGGGGATGTGGATAGTGAGGGAGGTTGTAAGAGTGGTGAGGGGGATGTGAAAACCCCCCTTCCTTTTGATTTTATTATGAATTTAAAACTATTCTAAAATATAAAGCTTATTGATTTTTTATAAAATAATTGTTTAAAATGTATTTTTCTCTGAGTTTTCAAGGTTATGTCCCTTGTCAATTATGTTTCACTGTTGTAAAGTCACTTTTTGCCTTCTTTATCTCTCTAAGCACTGTATGGGGAAAAACTTACCAAAGTCTTCTATTTTCAAAAAGGAAGAGCAGTAAAGTTCTATACTTCTTTAACTCTTTGTTTTGGTATTTACAGCTTTCCCCCTTCAAACTTTCTATAAAGATACTGCTCTGCATAACAACTGGCTCCATCCGTGAGAGCAGTTTGACATTCATTTAAGTCATGTCTTCTCAAGATTCATCTGCTCTTCTTTTGTCCATGCTAGATAGGCATCTAAACACTTTTTGGTTTTGTCTTCTCTTTTTTTCCTAAAAGATTCCAGACATCTCCCCATTGAAAGCATCTGTTACTTCCAGAAATCTGCGAATTACTTTTCCATTGATGGTTAAGAATCATAGCTATTAATACATAATGCCTTCATCCATTCTTTTATTCTTCTTATTTTTGTCCTTAAAATTTGTCTTGTTTAAATAACTATTGGAGTGGGTACAAACCTCTGGTTATTGTTGGCAAATAAATAACAAGTTCTCTTCCAGCCAACTCAGTCCCTGCACTGGATTTATGTTCAGAGAGTGGATATCAGTTAAATCCATTGTTGACTGTCTTTGTTGGCATTTTTTTTTTCATTCTGGTTCAAAAGCTTTTGTGAATGTATACTGACACCAGTTTATCTGCCACTCTAGATCAATTCAACCATGCCTCTCCAGACCTTGGCCACTTGCCTTACTTCTTGGCCAGAGCAGCTCTAGTAGAAGGTCTATGTTTTTTCCAGAGTTGTACCAACACCGCAGAGAGAAGCACACTTTGCTTGGTGCCAATTGACAAGAAGGGACCCCTATGCCTGCACAGTGACTAGCTTATGCCCAGTGAAGTTTGTGTTTCCCAGGTAACTTACTAAAGAATCCCCCAGGTTAAACAAAGCAGTGGGATGGGGTTTTAACATCCTGAGGGGAAGGCTATGACCAAGAATAGAAGGAAGAGTGGAAAGATTCAGCAAATAAGTTGCTCCCTCTCCTTCCCCAGCTAATGTTTCCAGACTCAGGGGGTTTCATGTGGTTTTCCTGTGTATGTCCCATGTAACTAAGCAACAAAATGCATCTTGAGGCAAAGCTGCGGCCAGCTCTGAAATGCACCATCTTGTCTTTGCTCTTCTGCCTTCCCTGTTTCACTTTTCTTTATTCTTGATGTTGTTTTCCTCTGGGATTGTATCTCTCAATACAACATTAACCTCTTAGTTTTTACCCTAGGCTCAGTTTTTGAAGAAATCAAGATTAACAAAGAGCGAGATTGTATGCGTGTGTGTGTGCATGTTTGTGTGTATGCGTGTGTGTGTGAGATCCAAAACTGTGTTTCTCACAGTATCCTGTTTCAACATGTAGTCACTATAACTCCTAATTGGGTTTTATCATACATGTTCTTTTAGCATAAGCGTACAGTGCTACTGCAAATTCCTTTCCGTAATTTCCATGGGTATTTTAATGGGTAACTTAGAAAGGATAGCTATGGAACCTCTAATTTAGTATTATTTTATCCTGTTGAATAAACAATTTATTTTATCACTTAGGCATTGAACACATTGACATTTCTCTGATCAAGTAGAAATTTTGGTTAGAAAAATTTATTTAAAAAGCACAAAACAGAATAAATACAATAGAAAATGTGAAGTTTCCTTTCTTATTTTTCTTTTACAGAATGTTGACTCTTGCTTTGACCATTGAAACTGAATTCCATAAGTGAATTTGTTTTTGTTTTCATTCCTATAGGAGTTTGATATGTTGAAAGTGATTTACATTCTAGTTTGGAACAGAAAATAAAACAAAATTTTGGTTTTCTCTTGTCAGATAATAAAATTGGGTAACTGAAAGTAAATTTTCAATGTAAATTTAAAATCCTGCCTAACAACTAAACAAGCATGAATATTATTTTTGACATTTATTACAATGACTTTGCCATGTGGCCTGTTATTCTTAATTCCAAGTGGCAGACAATGAATAATGTTCACTTAAAGATTTTGTCATCTTCTTGGGTACACAGCTAGTTCGTTTTTTTAGCTCATTCATTTATGCAGATTTCTGAGGTTGGCTAATGGAATCTGGTTGGAGGTGACATATATGCCATTTGTAACCTATAAAATCTTTCCTCCTCACCTGCCAGTCATCAAGGTTTAGAGGATTCATCAAGTGCAGGACTCTGAATCCTTAAGTAATGGAGAATTATTAGACAGAAAGCACCAAGGGTCCAAAAGGATTGGCGGAGCAGATTCCCCACTCTTCCTACCCCCAACTATATTGAAATATGTACTAAGTAAGAAACATCCTTTTGTTTTGTTAAGACATTGGAATTTTGAGGTTAGCTACTATAGTAAGATATTCTAACTTATTTATTTGGCAATCATTAGTTATATTGTAGTATGATATATATTTAAAATATTAAAGAAAAGTATATTTGGTATTGACATCATAATAATCACCATTAATACAATTCATTATAAAAAATGCTAATTAGAGATCTATTTATGAAGTTGTATTATGTATTCAGTAACTCTAATTAATTAATTTTTATTGTCCATGTATAGTAAATTTGCAAATATTTTGGTTGGTGTCAATACATATTGAAAAAGTTATTGTCCAAAACCCACGTACATCAGAAAGAATAAAGTCATTATCATGAAAGCTTTAAAACATCTTTGAAATCTATTTTGATTACATATTTATGTAAGCATCCTTTATTCTTAGAATTTGAGTGAATGACACTATCCAGTTATGAAACAGAAAAACTAAAAGATAATTTTCAATAATTAAATGATAATGTTACAGTAAATGCTTATACTAAGTCAATTATTTTAAATGTAAGAAGAGTTATATATGCTTTTATTTATATGGAAATAGTTTTTTCCACTGTTATTTCATATGTACTTAATAAAATTGACAAAAGGCTTTAATAATTGGGCAATGGAAATGAACAGAAACTTTTCAAAAGAAGACAGAATAATGGCTAGCAAACATATTAAAAAATGCTCAAGATCTCTAATCATTAGAGAAATGCAAATTAAAACCACAATGAGATATTACCTAACCCTGGTGAGATTGACCTCTATCAAAAAATCGCAAAACAACAAATGCTGGTGAGATTGTGGAGTGACAGGAACACTCTTACACTGTTGATGGGACTGCACATTAGTGTAACCTCTGTGGAAAAGAATTTGGAGAGTCCTCAAAGAGCTAAAAATAGAAATACCATTTGATCCAGCAACAGCATTATTAGGCATCTACCCAAAAAAGCAAGACATTCTATAATAGACATCTGCACCCGAATGTTTATGGCAGCACAATTCACTATTGCAAGGATGTGGAAACAACCCAAGTGCCCGTCAATTCATGAGTGGATTATTAAAATTTGGT
>CAUYRT010053332.1:0-47669 GCA_963574885.1 Lepilemur ruficaudatus
CCATTTTCTTTTGTGTCTGTGTGTGTGTGTGTGTGTGTGAAAGAGAACATGAGAGTGCGTGAAAGAGAGTGGGAAAGAGAGAGAGAAGGTCTCGCTCTATTGCCCAGGCAGTAATCACAGCTCACTGCAACCTCCAACTTCCAAGCTCACGTGGTCCTGGGTAGCTGGGGCTGCAGGCGTGCACCACCACACCCAGCTAACTTTTATGTATTTTGTAGAGACAGGATCTCACTATGTTGCCCAGGCTGGGCTCAAACTCCTCACCTCCAGCTATCCTCCTGCCTTGGCCTCCCAAAGTATTGGGAGTACAGGCATGAGCCACTGCGCCCAGCCCAAAGTGTATATTTTAAATAAAGTTAAGGCAGCAAAATAAAACTCTGTAGGCAGCTTTCATTTTACCTCCAACACAATCACTAATTCTCTAGGTACAGAGTGACCTTACCTTTGAATGACAGATACTAGTGGGTATAATCAAGGTGTTTATAAAAAGCCTCTCAGCTAAAACAAACATATGTAAGACCATAAGGAACAAAAATATTTTCACAATTTAGTGTACTAAAAGTTTGCCTCTAGCCGGTCAATTCCATAAGCTATAACTCTATCACCAAATATTCTGAAATTTAAACTAGAACATTATTATTTACCTATAGAGGTCATTACGGCATTAATTTTTCAAATGTAATGTCTTATAAAAGACATTTTACAAATGCACACGAAAAAAATATCCAACCTCCGTAGAAGACCACGGTGTTGTGCAGCAGCAGCTGGGCGTCGGCCTTGAACTCCTCGTAGCTTCGGTATTTCCCTTCGTTCACCTTCTGCAGGGGGCAAAACACAGAACGGTCCCAGAGTCACCAGTGAGACGCTGTCCCGATGTTGACAGAGGACCGGCGCAAGAGGGGCCGGCGGTCCCAGTATCGCAGGACGGGGCAGTGGGCGGAGCAGAGCTCCTGCCGGGGGACGTCGTGGCTTGGCCACTCCACTCCGCTGCCAAGCTTTAAAAGTCACCAACGCCTGGATCAGGGCAGGCGCTGAGACCCTGACGACACACTGTTCCTCGCAACACGGGAGAACCGAGATTACAGACAGAATCGTTAGCCTCTGTGACTGTTCACCACGCTCACTAAGACGTATTTTTCATGCTGAATTGGCACTAGGCGCTGACCTACAAATAATTTAAAACAAAGTCTCAGGTGCTCCTCCACGCACCAAGGCAATGCCGGGGCTCCCCCTGCACCAGAGCAGCACATGTGAAAAGTTTCCTTCGCTGGAATCTCTGTAGCTTTGCCTTGGGCTGCCAAAGAGGATTGCAGAAGAAATCTGAGGGATTTTGGGGGTGTAAGTGGGCAAAAGTTTTGGAAGTAGGGTATGACACAGTTACCTAGAAGTAGCAAGGAAGCATTTTCTTATCCGGGCGATCCAACTGGCTTGAACACTACTTGCAATGCTAAGGCCTCCCGCTCCCTGTCTTTGTGCATGCAGCTCCTGCCTGCTGAAGTCCTGAGACCCAATGCAATTGCCATCTCTTCGAGGAAGGCCTCCCAGATTCTCCCAGTTGGAGTCAAGTACTTCCTGGGTGGCACACACAGTGACATGCGTTATTTACAAATATTGATATCTGAGGCCACCCCTGAATTTCTGCGTGTATCAGGCTCAGGGAAACTCAGGCACTGGCGTTACTCAGGAGCTCACCCAGGGGATCCAAAGTACACATCAGTCGAGAATAACTTCCCCACAGCTCTCTCAAAGCACCTTGTTTTGAGCTGTGCACTTAATTGTGGCTCATATTTTGGTCTGGGTTATAAACTCCGGAAAGCATAGAAGACATGCCTTCCTATTAATTTTCCTCACAGCAAGTGCTGATGCAGGTCTACCTGGATCGGATCGGCCCAGAACGGGAGGACGGGGCAGGAGGGCTGGGCTCTCACGTGTTCCTCAGCGGCCGTGCAGGGTAGCAGAAAAGGCCATGCCTTCGCTATGACATCTGGGGTGCGTGGTAATGTTAAAATTACTTGTTTCTGTTCCAGAATTTGCTAGCTGCTTTAAGGGAATGGCTTTCACATACCTTTATCTTTTTTTTTTTTTTTTTTTGAGACAGAGTCTCACTCTGTTGCCAGGGCTAGAGTGCCATGGCATCAGCCTAGCTCACAGCAACCTCAAACTCCTGGGCTCAAGCAATCCTTCTGCCTCAGCCTCCCGAGTAGCTGGGACTACAGGCATGTGCCACCATGCCCGGCTAATTTTTTCTATATATTTTTAGTTGGCCAATTAGTTTCTTTCTATTTCTTTTTTTAGTAGAGACGGGGTCTCGCTCTTGCTCAGGCTGGTTTCGAACTCCTGACCCTTGAGTGATCCTCCTGCCTCGGCCTCCCAGAGTGCTAAGATTACAGGCGTGAGCCACTGCGCCTGGCCTATCTTTATTCTTGAGGCTATTTATGTCAATTACATCAACATGATAGGAATTCTATAATATACAGGCTTATTCTGTTTTCAGTGATGTCAAGTTGACAGTTTGAAATCCTAACTGCAGTGGTGGGAGTATGTCCATCCCAGAAATTGGTAAACACTAAAAGTTAGGTCTTGATTTATTTTGTTGATTGCCTAGACCAGGGGTTGGCAAACAGTAGCCCATGGGCCTGCCACCTGTCTTTGTAAATCCAGTCTTACTGGAACATAGCCATATTTGTTTATTTAGTTATTGTTTATGGCTACTTTCATGTTACAGTGGGATAGTTTAGTAGTTGCAACAGAGATCATAGATAATACACAAATGAATGGTTATGGCTGTGTTCCATTGAAACCTTATTTAATAAGCAGGCCCACAGCCTAAAATGTCTACTATTTGTCCCTTTAAGAAAAAGTCTGCTGATCCCTGGTCCAGGCTTAAAAAGTGATGGAAAAAGTGGGGCTTTGAGATGGCTGACTAGATGTATCTGGTACTCACCTCTTCCACAGGTGAGTCGATCATCACCCTTTGACTAGGTCATCTAAAGGAGAGCACTGGAGTTCAACAGAGGAGCGAGTGACGGGAGGCCCCACAAGCAAGGAAGGAGAGGCAGGTGAGGCAGACTGCTCAGCCAGGATCTGCCAGGAGTCTGGGCAGTCTCCCTAATGTGGGGAAAGGGTAAGTGAGTGAACCCAGCAGCTCACATTCCTCCTGCAGACCCCTACAATCCTTGCCATGGGTCACCCCGTTGGCCCTTGCAGGCCCTGAGACTAACACAGGGAGCTCCCTGGAGAGCACACAATAGCATTGCTTCAGAGAGAGAGTTCACACTGAGTCCTACAAACCTCAAGCCCTAAGTAGCTGTGGCATGGCACCAATCCCCACCAGACTGTGTCCTGCCCTGGGGCTCAACAGCCTCTACATATCCTCATCCCTGAAGCCCCATTGACATTTCCTACCTGTAGCTGCTGTTGCCAGGCACAGGCAGGAGCCACGGGCAGCAATCCCACCCACTGCACCCTCTAGCTATGGCTTTTCATACACCCAGAGGACAAATTCCACTGCCCACAACTGCTGCCACAACAGGGTGAGATGTGAACAAAGAGCCACCTGCCTACAGCTGCTCCCACTGAAAGCAGCTCCAACCTCCCCAATAGCAGGACTGCAGCACAGCTGCTGCTGCCCCTACCTGAGTATGCCACCAGGAGCTTAGGGATCACCCCACCCCTACTTACAACAGCCAGCATCTATACACACCACTGAGGAGCCTGAGGCCAAGTCCACCCAGTCCAGCTCCACTACCCACCAGTACCCAAACACACCACCAAGGGGCCTGGGGATCACCCAACCCAGTCCATGACTGTTGACACCTGAGTACTCCTCCCAGGGTCTGAGGTTAGACCCACTCAACTTGCTGCTACCACCACAGTGGGCACCCACCTGCATGTGCCACCTGCAGGTATGGGGGACTGGCCCACCCTGCCTGCTGTAGCCACTGCCAACACCAGCTGATCACTTGGGCCCAGGATGGTTGTCTCACCATTGCTCTTTCATTGCCCATGCCATGCTTGATGCCTAGGGGCTCAAGAACTTACCCACCCAGCTGGCCCACTGCTGAAATTTCTGGCTCCTGAGCAAGCCACTTAGTGGCCCAAGAATTTGCTTGACTGAACCCTCTAACATCAATGCCAACATATGCTGCCCTGGGACCCAAGGACAGGCATGCTTAACCCACTGCTGTCACTGCTAAGGATCAAAGACTGGTCCACCTGGTGTCCTAGTCCCCAGAAAAACTTCATGACAGCTTCCACTAACAACTATATTCTAAGCCACTGAGGAAATCACAGACACCACTGATGCTTGTTTATAGCTGAAGAAATCATTTAGAGACTACACTATTGTGCACATCCAGAATCAAAGCCACAGCACCCTACCCAACCAACACCATAAATACACTTTCAAGAAAAAGTCCTCCTCTAAAAAAGGAAATTCAAAAATTTGGAAGAAATGACTGTTACACCAGATGTGCAGATGTTAATGCAAGGACACAGGAAATATGAAACCTCCAAAGGAACATAATAGTTCTCCAGAAATCAATCTCAAATAAAATGAAATTTATGAATTCTGGAAAAATTAGAAATGTTGATACTAAAGAAGCTCAGATAGATACAAGAGAATACTGAAAAACAATACAAAGAGATCAGAAAATCAATTCAGGTTGTGAATGAGAAATTTGTCAAAGAGATTGATATCATAGAAAAGAACCAAACATAAATTCTGGAACAGAAGAACTAATTGAATAAAATACAAAATACATTTGAAAACTTCAAAAGTAGACTAGGTCAAGCAGAAGAAAGAATTTCAAAACTTGAAGACAGATCTTTTGAAATAACACAGACAAAAATAAAGAAAAAAAGAATAAAAAAGAACAAGCAAAGCCTACATGACACATAGGACACCATAAAGCAACCAAACATCTGAATTTTCAGTGTCTCAGAAGGTGAAGAGAAAATGAAAAGTTTAGAAAACCTATTTAATGAAATAATAGACAAAAACTTCCCAAGTCTAGCAAGGAATTTAGACATCCAGATTCAGGAGGCTCAAAGACCCCCAAATAGATTCAATTCAAAAAAGTCTTTTCCACAACACATTATGATCAAATTGTCAAAAGTCAAAGACAAATAGAAAATTCTAAAAAGACCAAGAGAAAAGCATCTATTTACCCATAAAGGAGTCCTCATCAGACTAACAGTGAATTTCTCAGCAGTACCTTATAGGTCAAGAGAGAATGGGATGATATATTCAGACTGCTGAAAGGAAAAAAAACTTGCCAGCCAAGGATACTATATCCAGCAAAGTAATCCTTCATAAACAAAGGAGAAATAAAGTCTTTCCCAGATAAGCAAAAGCTGAGGGAATTAATCACCACTAGACTGGTCCTACAAGAAATGCTTGTAGGAGAAGCAAAAGAATGATAACTTTCATCATGAAAACACACAAAAATATAAAAACTACTGGTAGAGCAATCACACAAACAAGAAAGAGAAAAAACTCACATGTTACTACTACAGAATAGCACCAAAGCACAATGATAAACAATAAGAGAGAAAGGCACAAAGGATATACAAAACCACTAGAAATCAATTTATAAAATGAGAGGAATAAGCCCTCACATATCAATAACCTGCAATATATATGGATTAAACTTTCCACATAAAAGATACAGACTAGCTGAATGGATAAAATACATGACTCAACTATATGCTGTCTATAAGAAACTCATTTCACCTATAAAGACACATATAAACTGAAAGTAAAGAGACAAAAATATATTTTATGGAAACAAAAGCCAAAAACAAGCAGAAATAGCTATATTTAGATAAAAAGGACTTTAAGTCAAAAATAGTAAAAAAGAGACAAAGAAAATCATTTTATAATGATAAATGGATCAATTCAGCAAAAGGATATAACAATTCTAAACATACATGCACCCAACACTGGAGCACCCAGATATAAAGGGAGAGATAGATTTCAATACAATACTAGTTGAAGACTGTGGGGAGCTGTCCTGAAAACGGGAGCCTTTGGGGATGTGTTTGCTGCCCAGAACACTGGGGTCCCTAATGACATAGCAACTTCCCCAGGCATAGCTCTCCCATCTGAGATGCACTAAGTGTTCCATACTATAGGCTTGGTTAAGTAAAATAGTTAATAAGTAGTAGAATGTCCTTTTGTCTCAAGCTTGAGAAAGCAGAAAAGTTATTTATGGATGGAAAACAGCCTCACAGGCTCCAGAAAGTCTCCTGCCCTGGGACCCCAGGCTGGGGAAAGTAGATAAGGGAAATTGATTACTTGCAGGCTTGACTAAACAAAAGTCTTGTGATAATGATTAACGACCCTTGTATAGCTTAAAAGAATGTGGTATATGGGCTTTTACACTTAGATGTTTTTTCAGTTCTGTTTCTTTTGTATAAATAGAGCCTTAGAAATAAACCCGGCACGGCAGTCTTCACAGGCTCTGTCCTCCCATTCCCGTCTTTGTCTTGTCTCTTTATTTCTCATCCTCACCCCCAACTCCAAATTCTGCACGTCGCTGGCTGGCTCTGGCAGAAGACTTTAACACCCCATACTCAGCATTAGACATTTTTTTTTTTTAAATTTTTACTGTTTTATTTTTGGAGAAAGGAGTCCATGTGTCCTGGTCAGGCGTGGGTGAAGGGGCTTGGTGGGGGGTTCCAGGAAGGGTCTAGAGAAACACTGTCAACATCCTCTCAAGGCCCCCAGGGCCTGACAAGGGATGGCCAAGGCAAAGCTCTGGCTCAGTCACATTCCTGCTGTGCCAGGCGGGCCAGGCACCGGGCAGTTCCTGTAGTCATTAACTCATTTATTCATGTCCTTCCTCCGTCCTGGGGGCAGCTACTGCTGTCCCTGCTCCGCTCAGTAGGTGAGCAATTTGCCCCAGGCAGGCTGCAGAGGCAGGGGACAGAACTGGCGGGCTGCCTTCAGGGTCTGTGTTCTTAGTCACGGTGACGTCACACCTCCTAGGCTGCTCTTGTTGCTGTTCAACGTCAGAGGTACCCCGTCCACCTGCTCCGGTCTTTGGGGCCTTTCTTTCATCTAGAAAGAAAATTAACAAAGAAGCATTAGATTTAAACTGCACCTTAGACCAAATGAACCTAACAGACATTTACAGAACATTTCATCCAACAGCTACAGAATACACATTCTTCTCGTCAGCACATGGAACATTCCTCAGGATAAACCACATGTTAGGATACAAAATAAGTTTCAATACATTTAAAGAAATCAGAATCATGTCATGTATTTTCTCAGATCACAATGGAATAAAACCAGAAATCAATAACAAGAGGAATTTTGGAAGCTTTACAAATACATGGAAATTAAATGACATGCTCCTGAATGACCACTGGATTGAGGAAGAAACCAAGGAGGAAATAAAGAAAATTCTTGAACCAAATAAAAATTTTTTTGGATTGAGTTTATAAATTCCATCACTTATGGAATATGTTTCTTTACTATTTCTTTAAACATTTTCTCTATTTTTTTTTTTACCCTGGGACTCCAATAACATGTATTTTAGACGTTTTAGTGCTCTGTTTATTCTGTTTTAATTTTTTTTTCTCTCTGTGATTCTTTTTGGATAATATCTATTGCTATGACTTTGGGTTCACTTATCTTTTTTTATGTAAAATTTGGCTTTTCCAAATTCTTATCCCTGTCTCCTTCACTCAGCAAGATGACCAGGCTGTGTTTAGGTTCTTCTTTCCTCTGTTGCAATCTGGAAACTGCATCTAGGCAGTAAACTAGGATGATTATAGGGCTCACTTCATTTGTTTCTCTTCTCTCAGAGATTCCAATCCAGTGCTGCCTGTTGCCCATTGTCATAAGTCATTGTATCATATAATTTGTCTCCTTTTTTAGTTGCTTGAAGTGGGAGGGTAAATTCAATCTCTGTTATCCCATTATGACTGGAAGCAAGAGTCCAGTTTGCCTGGTTTTGAACTTTATAGAAATGAATCTATGCAGTATGTGTTCTTTTTTCTCTGGCTTCTTTTGCTAAACGTTACGTTTGTGAGTACTAACCACATTGTTTCAAGCAGTGTTAGCTCATTCATTTTATGTGCTGTTTTTTATTCATGGTTCAACAAATATTTATTGATCTTTTGCTATGTGTGCTAGGAACTGTGCCAAGTACTAAGGATACAAATTTTATCAAGATAGGCACAGTTCCCACTCTTGAGAAGAGTATAATCCAGTGCAGAATTTAGCAAACTATATAGCTCATGGGCTAAACCCAGCCTGCTTCCTGTTTATTAAATAACCATTCATTTATGTATTGTCTGTGACTGCTTTTATGCCACAAAAACAGAGTTGAGTAGTTGTGGCAGAAACAATATGGCCCACAAAGTCAAATGTATTTACTATCTGGCTCTTTACAGAAATTTTGCTATCCCTTGTCTAGTGGATAATATTAATAACTTCTTACTATAACAAAGTACAAATGTAGATTTTGTGTCTTAGAAAGAATAAATTACTTACTCAAAATTCTCATAATTTAAACTGAGATCTGTCCAATAGAGGGCTGGGAAATGTTTAAAAATCAGCTCTCCAAAAAAATGTATGTTTTTTATATACTGTTTCTTTATTATAAATTATAAAGGATATGAATGCCACAGTTTGCAAATAATAATAAGTTTACCATTCTGTTTTTAACAGCTTTTTACAGCTTTGTGAATGCACTAAAAACATCACTGGCTGTTCAGGTCTGGAGTGGAGGCAATAAGGAGTAGAAATGGGGAATAACTGATAATGTGTTTCTTTCTGGATCATTAAAAGTGTTCTAAAATTAGATTGGTGGTGGTTGTACAACTCTGTGAAGATACTAAAAACACTACTGAACGTTTTACACAGGAATCAACTTTCTGTCTCTATGGATTTGTGTATTTTAGACATCTCACATAATGGAATCAAACAATATGTAGTCTTTTGTGACTCACAATATCCACTATTGTGAATTTTATTTAAGCAATGGATTCATTCTCACAGAATGCTTTCCTTGATTTTTGCTGAATTCTTGTCTCCATAGATGAACCAATGGTTACAACTGATTGAATGTAATTACAACCTGAATGTGTGTTGATATTTAAATTAGATTCAGGAGTAAAGAGTGAAACAACAAAAATGTATATTGGAATTTGATTTTTTCTTGCTGATTTGCTTAAATTCTTTGTAGATTCTAGTTATCAGCCCTTTATCAGATATATAGCATGCAAATATTTTCTCCCATTCTGTAGGTTGTCTGTTAGCTCTAATGATTGTTTCTTTGGCCGTGCAGAAGCTTTTTAATTTGATTAGTTCTCATTTATTTATTTTTGTTGCTGCTATAATTGTTTTGGAATCTTTTTCATAAATTCTTTGCCTAGATCAATGTCTGTAAGAGTTTTTCCAATATTTTCTTCTAGGATTCTTAAGGTTTCATGCTTAGTACAACCTCTACGGAAATTAATTCTTTGAAATACCTCAAAGAACTCGAAGTAGAACTACCATTTGATCTAGCAATCGCATTACTGGGTATTTACCCAAAGGAAAAAACAGTGTTCTATAAAAAAGACACCTGCACTCACATGTTTATAGCAGCACAATTCACAATTGCAAAGATGTGGAAACCACAACCCATGTGCCCATCAACACATGAGTGAATTAATAAAATCTGGTATATGTGTACCATGGAGTACTACTCAGCCATAAAGAAAATGGTGAACTAATACCTCTTGTATTAACCTGGATGGAACTGGAGACCATTCTTCTAAGTAAAGTATCACAAGAATGGAAAAACAAACACCACATGTACTCACCATTAAATTGGAACTAATCAATCAATACTTATGTGCATATATGGAAATAACATTCATCAGAAATCAAGCAGGTGGGAGGGTGGAGGAAGGGCAATTTCACACCTAATGGGTATAATGTGCACTATTTGGATAATGGGCACACTTATAACTTTGACTGAAATAGTAAAAAAGCAATTTATGTAACCAAAACATTTGTACCCCCATAATATTCTGAACTTTTAAAAAAAGAAAAAAGATAATTTGAGTCATTCAATAATGATATGAGCAACTCCTTTGTTGAATAGGATAATAGTTTTTGAATATTGAAGTAATATTTTATCAATATTTTGTGCCATTCATAATGTTAACATTATAAATATAATGCATTTTAAGTTTACTTTTCATTAAAATTTTCTCCATCACTTTTTACATATTTTTATTGATACATAATATTTTACATATTTATAGGGTACATCTCAAATTTTGTTACATGTATAGAATGTGTAATGATCAAATCAGGGTATTTTGGGTATCCATCAGCTTTAGTATTTATCATTTCTATGTGTTAGAAACATTTTAAGTTCTCTTTTCTAGCTATTTTGAAACACAGATTGCCAAAAGCTATGGGAGACAGCAAAAGCAGTGTTAAGAGAGAAGTTTGTAGCAATAAATGCCTAGATAAAAAAGTAGAAAGATTTTAAATAAACAATCTAATGATGCACTTCAAAAGCAAGTTCAGAATGATGAACTAGAAAAGCAAGAACAAACCAAACTCAAAATTAGTAGGAAGAAAGAAATAATGAAGATCAGAGCAGAGCTAAACAAAATAGAGACTAGAAATACAATACAAACAATCAATGAAATGAAAAGTTGGGTTTTTGAGAAGATAATCAAAATTGTTAAACCCCTTACTAGACTAACCAAGAAAAAAAGAGAGAAGACTGAAATAAACAAATTCGGAAATGAAAAGGAGACATTACAACTGATACCACAGTGCCATGGCATCAGCCTAACTCACTGCAACCTCAAACTCCTGGGCTCAAGCAATCTTCCAGCCTTAGCTCCCTGACTAGGTGGGACTACAGGCATGAGCCACCACATCTAGCAATAGCTAGAGATGTTAGTATCCCATTTTCAATAATGGGTAGAAGAACTAGAGAGAAAATCAACAAGGAAATAGAGAACTTAAAATATGCTACAAACTGAATAGATCTAACAGTCATATATAATCCACCCAATAACCACAAAATACATATTCTCCTCAAATACATATGGAACATTCTCTAGGACAGACCATATGTTAGGCCATAAAATTAACCTCAATAAATTTAAAAACATTGAAATTATACAAAGTCTGTTCTCTAACTACATGGAATGAAGCTACAAATAAATTTGGGAAGGTAATAATATGTGGAAACTAAACAACACAATCCTAAATAACCAATGGGTCAAAGAATAAATCAACAGAGTCGTTACAAAATACTTTGAGACAAATGAAAATGAAAACACAGCATATCAGAACAATTGGGATGCAGCTGAATCAGTTTTTATGGAAAATTTATAACTGTAAATACCTGTATTAAAAAAAGAATAAAGATTTCAAATAAATAACCTAGTGTCCCACTTTAAGAAACTAGAATAAGGTGAGCAAACTAAGCCCAAAGGAAGAAAAAGGAAGGAAATAATAAAGATTATAGCAAAACTAAGTTACTAGAGAATAGAAAAATCAATAGAGAAAATCAACAAAACAAAAACTTGGGTCTTTGAAAAGATCAACGATATTGACAAATTTAGCCAAACTTACCAAGAAAAAAAGAAAGAAGATTTAAATTATTAAAATGAGAAATTAAAGAGGGAACATTACTACTGACCTTTCAGGAAAAGGGTTATAAGGGAATACTATGAACAATTGTATGCCTACAAATTAGGAAACTTAGATAATGTGGACAAATTCCTAGAAAGAACCAAACCCAAACTACTGAAGCTGACTCAAGTTGGCATAGAACTTCTGAATAGACCAACAACAAATAAACAAATTGAATTAGTAATAAATTCTTTTAGAGAAACCTACTCACAAAGAAAAGGCCAAGCCCAGATGGCTTGACGGGTACACTCTACCATATATTTGAAGAGTTAATACAAGTTCTTCACAAATGTTTATAAAAATAAGAAAAGAAGGAAACATTTTCCAACTCCTTCTATGATTTATAAAAAATATGCAGAATAGGCAAATCCATAGAAACAGAGTAATTTGGTAGTTTTTAGGGTGCAGGGGCAGGAAGAATGAAGAGTGACTGCTAATGGGTTTGGGATTTCTTTTTGGATTAAAAAAATTCTGAAATTAGATAGTGGAGATGGTTGCACATCTCTTTTATGTGCTGAAAACCACTGAATCCTATACTTTAAAATGGTGAATTTAATAGTAAGTGAAGTATGTCTCAATAAAGCTGTTCAAAAATACCCATTTATTGGCTCACAGTTCTATAGGTCAGAATTCTGCCATGGGTTGGCCGCATTCTTCGTTCCAGCCGAAATCAAAGTATTGTTTGGCTGTGTTCATCTCATCTGAAGCTCAGAGTCCTCTTTCAAGCTCATTGATGTCATTAGCAGAATTCAGTGTCCTGTGATTGTATAACTGAGGTCTCTGCTTGCTGGCTGTCAGCAGTGGGTTGGGGGATTGCTCTCTGCTGCCAGAGGCCACCTGTTTTCCTGATCACATGGTCCCTTCCATTTTCAGGCCAGCAATGATGCATTGAATACTCCTTATGCTCCAAATCCCCAACTTCTTCTGCTACCAGCTGGAGAAGAACTCTCTGCTTTAGATGGCTCATGTGATTCTATTAGTTTCTGTCTTAAGGTCAACTTATTTGGTACTTTGGGCTTTAATTACATCTGTATGATTCCTTTAAGGCAATATGTATATTAGTGTTTGAATGAATAACCAGGGGACAGTAATCTGGAGGGGGAGTGGGGACTCATCTTTAGAATTCTGCCTACCACTGTGCCTATTCTCCTTAGAGAGGGGGCGACAGTGACTCCCTTATTTACTTCAAGGCTCCATGTTGCTGAGAGTCTGTTCAGTATTTTGACCTTTCCACTTGGTCTTCAGCACCATGTCTCAGGAACAGTACACATGAACACCTGGTGTTGTTTGGCTCCAACCTTGGTCTTAAAGCCCCTTACATGCCTTACTTGAGTTGACCTCCTAAAGAAGGTCCCAGGGGTAGTTACTGGTGGGGGAACTTCAGGCCACATGGCCTGCGGTGATTGCAGTTACCCCAGGGGGTTCCTACTGGTGAAGGGAGAGTTGGGAGTGTAGTGTCCAGCCCTGTCTGTGCTGCCTTGACTTAGTGTCTTGCGAGACCCATGCTAGGTGGCTCTGAAGTCCCCTCTCTCTATGTTCCTCATTGGGTGAAAGCCCTGGCTTAAGCTTTGTGGTACTAAATGTTCACTGGGGCACAGTGGTTATTTGGAGATTCTTGAGGGTGGGAGTGTGGGGTGGGTAGTAATTTATAATGAGAAGCATCATGTGGAAATTAAAAAAAAAGGAGCAGATATATTTTCCAGTACAGAACTGAGTGAGAATGAACTAAATATGTACTTCCCCCCCCCCTTTTAAAAAATCATTCACTGAAAGGACACATGCACTATGCAGTAATCACCGGTGGAATGAACAACCTGCGTGAAAGCTATTTCGAATGCCTTAATGTGCCTGGTCTATGAAAGTGTCAAAGGCCTATTCCCTTTTCAAGAAAAAGGGTCAAAATACAGACTCTCTCCTCCAATTTATGACTAATGTTGGATTTCCTTATTCATGGGCTCACTCTGCAGAGGAAGGTTACAGGAGCAGGTATACATCAAACTTGCTCAATTCGGAGCCCAAGAAAGATGATTGATGGCAGCCCGGCTTTTCCCCGGGCCCTCACTCTCGGAGCTTAACCTTTACATACGGCTACTAAACGGGCCTGCTGCAATCCTGGTGAGCCAACCCATGATTATTTCCTTACTCAGAATAATCACATTTTCAGAATGTGCTACAGGAAGAAGCTGTCACATTGCATTAGGTTGGCCCCGTGATTTACATGGAAATTGTGAAGTAACTCAATTGCTGGGGCCCAATCATTTGCAGGCATAATGCAGTTCACTTAAAATTAAGAGAATGAATGATTACCAAAATGTCCCATTTGGGATTGTTGCAGGCAAGCAAAGAACTGTGGGGCATTAGATAGTTCCAAGGAGCTACAGGAGCCTACTGCTAAGATTAGAACAGGCATAAAAGTCATCAAAATACTGTGTGTTATCATAGGAATGCTTATGTTTATATTATGTAATGCTCTAGAGTTTACAAAGCATTCACTTACAGTCTCTTTTGACTCTTAGAGCAATTTCATAAGGAGGTATTACCGTCTCCATTTATAAATGAAGATACTCCATATCAGAGGCGGTGCCTCATTCAAAGTCACATGGCTGGTTTGTGATAGAGTGGGATGAGAAGGTGAACTTAAGCTCCTCTTACGGGTTGAATTGTCTCCCTCCCCATAAAGATGTGTTGAAGTCCTAAGCCCCAGCACCTCAGAAGGTGACCTTCTTTGGAAATAGGGTCATTGCAGATGTAATTGAGTTAAGATGAAGTCATACTGGAGTAGGGTGGGCCCGTGATCTCATATAAATGGTGTCCTGATAAACAACAGGAGAGAGGCACAGAAGGACGATGGCCATGTGAAGACACAGAGACAGGGAGAAGGCACATGAAGGTGGGGACAGAGACTGGATTGATGTATCTACAAGCCAAGGAACACCAAGAGTTGCCAGCCATCACCAGGAGCTAGGAGAGGCATGGAACAGATTCTCCCTCAGATCCCTCAGAAAGAACCAACTCTACCAACATCTCGATTTGGGACCGCTAGCCTCCAGAACTGTGAGAAATAGATTCCTGTTCTTTTAAACCATCTAGTTGGTGGTTCTTCATTATAGCAGCCCTAGGAAACTAATAAGAGCTCCTAAGAATAATACAAGTTTCCATTTATAGTGCCCTGACGGTGGGCCAGGTACTTTATATACATTATCATGACATCTTTTAGGAACACTTCAAGGTATATTATTATCAATGTTGTTTCCATGACTTTACCTTAGGTCAAATAATTAATAAATGGTGAAGCTGGGATTCTAACCCCAGTCCTGAATTTAAACCTGTGTCCTGTCCACTTTGTTCCTAAGCCATGGTGGAGTTCAAATGTTTACGGCAGTGTGAGGGAGGCCAGCCTCCAACCCTCATGAATTGCTTCTTTAATCCAGGTCTCTTGGGCAACTAGTAACTTGGTTTGAATTCCACCATGCTAACTTGCATGCATTGATTATTAATGATCACAAAACAGTACCTGACACACTGTTCAATATACAGTACTAATAAGCCTTTAACCTGTTGTAGTACTTCAAAATTTACAAAGTATTCTCACATGGATTCTTATTAGGTCTTTTAAAAATAATTGGATGCTACTTTAAGGATATTCTTATCTATTTTCTTTCTAAATTTTTTTTGATTTATCATATTATCCCCAACCAGATAGTAAGTTTCTAGAAGGTAATGAAGAGGTCCTATTTCCTTTTCTTTCTCCTTGCATAATACTGGTTCTTTCATGGGCTTTACTAGATGTAGATTTATTGTCTTGAAATGATCACCCATGTCATCCAGAAAATGGTTATAAAGAATAAACTGCATCATCTATACATAAAAAGCAAGAATAGAACTTTGGTTTTTATCTTCCAAATCACAGAAATCATTGCTAATATTTCCCAAGTGTTGCTGTGAACCATTTTAACTCTTTCCCTCCTTTAATACACAGTGAGGTGAGCACCAACACCATCACCCCCTTTACTCTATTAGACTCAGGCCTAGGCAAGGATCAGCCCACCTGTTCAGGCTTCATAGTTCCTGGGGTCCAGGAAGATGAAAAAGTCCTCCCCAGGATGCTCACATAAACTGGGACTGCCTTTCCGGGATCCAAGATGTGCCATGTCACAGCCACGTTCTCACCTGTTACAGTGTTTGGCCTTCTTGGATGGTCACTAAATTTGTTGCCAGTTTTAACAAGCTATGTTTCATTTTTATTTTCTCCAGTGTTAGTTTTCAAGATGCTTTTGCTTTATATAGATGCCCCAGGCAACTTATTCAAAGTTAAGATAGGCAAACCTAAATTGGCACACTCAGATTTTCATTTTTGTTTTTATTTATTTATTTATTTATTTATGTATTTATTTATTTATGACAGAGTCTTGCCCTGTTGCCTGTGCTAGAGTGCTATGGTGTCATCATAACTCACAGCAACCTCAAACTCCTGGGCTCAAGTGATCCTCCTGCCTCAGCCTCCCGAGTAGCTGGGACCACAGGCGTGTGCCACCATGCCCGGCTAATTTTTTCTATTTTTAGTAGAGATCGGGTCTGGCTCTTGCTCAGGTTGGTCTCAAACTCCTGACCTCAAGCGATCCTCCCGCTTCAGACTCCCAGAGTGTAAGGATTACAGGCGTCAACCACCACCGGGCTGGTCCACATTCAGATTTTTAGAGATATGGGAAATGTCCATGATAATACTATTAAGTAAAAGTAGCAGATAAAAATATGTGCAGTGTCGTCCCAGTTCTTCATGTGTCTTTCTGCTACTTATAGATGTATGACTTTGGGTGATGCTCTGTCCTATCCTCTGTGAGCCTCGGTTGCCTTAAATGTGCATAATAATACGTCCTTCACAGGTTAACGGGAGGACTAACAGTGATACATTTGACAGTCCTTTACAAATGTTGAAGAGTTATACCTTGTTTTAGTTTGCTAGCCTGCCGTAACAAAGTGCCGTAGACTGTTTAAACATCAGAAACTTATTTTCTCAATATTCTGGAGGCTAGAAGTCTGAGATCAAGGTGTCAGCAGGTTCTTCCTTCTGAGACATCTCTCCTTAGCTTGTGGATGGCCGTTTTCTCTCTGTCTTCATATTGTCTTTTCTCTGAGTATATCTGTCCTAATCTCCTCTTTTCATGAGGAGACTCTCATATTGGGTTAGGACTTATATCGATGACCTAATTTAAGCCTGATTACCTCTTGAGAGACACTATCTCCAAGTACAGCCACATTCTGACGTACTAGGGGTTTGGACCTCCACATACGAATTTTGGAAGGACACAGTTCAGCCCGTAGGCATACCTCTTTCATCCCCTACAGCCACTCCCCTGGACTCTGTGCTGCTCTTCCAATACCCATGGGAACTAGCTTGCTCTGCCTGGAGTGTCCTAGCTGCATTCTTGGCAGGTCCAGCCCTTCTTCTTTTCCAAAGTTTAGCTCAAATGTGGGAATCTTTAGGAAGTGAGTTTTTTAAAATCTCAAACATAAGGAATGTATCTCTCCCCTCAGGCTCCTAGGGCTCTTTGCTTGCATTTGTGTCAGAGCAACCTTACCTCTTATTTACTTTTGCATCTCCCTTAGGCTTCGGACAGGTTCTGGCACATAGTAGGTGTTCAAGAAATAACATGTTGAACTGCACAGAATGCCAGTTAATTAAGCCAGTGATTTTCTTTTGTCTGACTTAGCTTGGAAATACTCTCATGTGACCAACAGCAGAGCATCCTGCAGCAGGCAGAGACGAGGAGGAGTTAACATGATCCCAGACAATTCATTAAGAAACTTGGAATACATAAGTTTATTTATTTGATTTTCCTTCATGTATGTTTTATGTTTAAGAAATCTATTTTAGGATATGTTTGAAGCAGCTTAACACTTGTCGATGTTAACATGAATGTTAAGTGACTTTCCTGATTTATAGATATACTTGGAATTTTTAATCAATATGAGAAAAGCCATTCTGCTCTGGAAGTTCAGATTATCATGTTGGGTAATTATTTAAACTTGTGTAGGTGGACAAAAAGGGCGAAAAGGAAGTCTGCTGTGAAAACAGGGATGATTTAAACAGTGCCATGTTTTAAAATGCATGGAGTGTACATTTACATATTTTTTGGTCTGACAATTTTATTTAGTATGAATTTGCTGGGGATATTTGGAATTATAGTACAGCTATATGAGTGGCTATGTGAAATTATTCTCACTTTAAGAAGCTTCTTTCTTATACCACTTCATCTCCAAAAAGGAGACTTTTATGAAATCTTAAAGCTAAAATTGTGCCTCACGCAATTCCCTTGTCCAGGCTAGCTGCTTGTGCAAACCTGAAGCAACACCAAGCCAGGTGACAGATGACCTTCTGTTATAATAATAAGCTCAAGCAATGGAAGGTCTAACACACCTGTGTGTAATCTTTACATTTCTATATCTTACTATCTTTACAGCTGCAATGTCCACCTTTATTTTTTAAAAAATAAAAACTATTCGGTTGCTAATGCACATGTTAAAAAAAATCCTCTGCTCCTTATATTAATACATAGTATGAGGCCAGTAAAAACTTTTTGAATGGATGAATGAAAGAACTAAAAATTGAGATCTTTCCCATGAAACTTCCAACTCTAAAATGTTTGGAAGTAATCTAATTTCTCCTGCATCCTTTTTTGTCTTTGATGATGTCACCATCCATCTACCCAGTCCTCAAGAAAAGGCACGTGGGTGGGGTACGCAACTGACACTTCCTCTCTCCTGTTCACTACATACTGTCAGTAAGTCCAACAACTTTTCTCTAATAAGTTATCCCCATTCATTCCCTCTGCCCCACCCAGACCATCTCCTTTCATCTAGGGAGCCTGATTGGCTTGTTCCAATATAGGTTTGATTGCTTGTGACAGAGATCCAAAGTAACAGTGGCTTAAAACACCAGACAGAAGAAGTGATTTTCTCTGTCCCATAATGATCCAGGTTGGCGTGGAGGGGCTGATCTGCAGGGGCTCGGATTCCTTCTGTCTTGTTGTTCCAACATCCTTAGCTGCTGTTGTCATCTGCATGGTCCAGGATGGCTCGCCATCATGCCTGCATTTTAGGAAGAAAAGGGAGAGATGGGTGCATCATTTCCGTGGGTATGAAACCCAGAGGTTTCACAAGTCATTTAAACTCACATCCCAATGGGCAGGATTAGTCACAAAGCTCATTTCAATGCAAAAGGATAGCTGGGGAATGTAATTTTCATTCTGGGCAGCCTTGAGTTCAGGTGAGAATTCTAATCTGACAGAGGACAGGAGAATGCATGTTGGTGGCCAACCTGACCTTACCTCCTAACTGGCTTCCCGGTTTCCTGTCTCAACAAATTTGCCCTTTTCCTTAACTCACAACAAAGGTGATCTGGCCATACCTTTCTCTGCTCAAAAGCATTCAGCAAGCTTCTCATTACCAACATAAACTTTTAGCTCCCAGTGTGGACTGAGTGGCTTTATGTTCTGGTTCCTCTCAGCTTACCTCCTATTTCTGTCCTCTGGGGACCTTGCTCTGTAACTGCACTCTGGTATTTTTAAGTAAATAACGTGGTGTTTCTTGCTCCAGTGCCTTTGTACATGCTATTCCTTCTTGTAGAGATGGCATCCCACCTGACAAATTCCTATAATAGTCGACCTAAAAACTCAAGTTCAAAGTCATTTCCAACAGGAAACCTTTATTAACCTTCCCTCTTCAACTCTTAGCCAAAAGAAGTAATTTGTCACTGCTTACCACTTCACAATTGCACTTACCTGTTCCATTTTTGCCATTAATATTAGGTTATTAAGTATGGAATATCTGATTTTCTTAAGTAATAAGTTTGACAGTTGATATCTCTGACATTTTACTTTAACACTTCTTTGGTTTTTTTTTTTTTTTTTACTGTGAAGGTACATCCTCATTCTTTCAAATGCACGTTTTGGCTTGTGATTATCTTTCAAAAATTTTTTTAGAGCAGTTTTTGTGAAACCATGCATAAGTCAAAAATTCATGTTATTTTCGAATACAAGTTCCATTGTGGAACCAGTGCAGTACAGATAGCTCGACATATCACTGAAGTGTTTGGGAAGGATGTGGCTAATGAACACACAGTATGTCAAAGGTTTGAGAAATTCCATTCTGGCAATTTTAATCTTAAAAAATGAGCTACATGGGTGACCTGAGACCAAGGTGGATAATGATGAACTGAAAACTATAGTGGAAGCGAATCCATCTCAACCTACTCGTGATTTAGCAACAAGGTTTGATGTTACTATTCCAACAATATTGGACCATTTGAAACAAATGGGCAAGGTAAAGAAGCTAGGTAGACGGGTACCACATGAATTAAAAGCATCAGAAGAGAAATCATCCCGAAGCTTGCCTTTCTTTGCTGTCACAACATAAAGGTGAACCATTTCTACACTATATTGTTACATGTGATGAAAAATAGATTCTTTTTGACAATCACAAGTGTTCAGCACAATAGTTGGATACAGTGGAGTGTTGAAACATAGTCCAAAACCGAATAGTCATCAAAAAAAGCTACTGGTGTCTATTTGGTGATCCAGCGCTAATATTATCCGGCTGAACACTTTTAACCTTTAATATGGGTTCTTCTTTAAAAATAAAAGCAAGACTACTTTCAGGCACATACTCTGTTTGAGGTACATGCACTTTGTGTTAGAGAATTAGCACAGTTGTCTAATTTAATTCTTATAAATGTCCCTGTGAGGTAGTCATTATTACATCATTCTTATTTTAAATTAAAGTAACCTACCTCATTTCTTTCTAAATTTTCTTTATTGTAGGGAAAGTGGAAGATGAAAGAGAATAGAATTTTGTATGGCATCATATGCTAGAAAGTGTATTGGACTGACAGTTACTGGGTTCTTCTTCAAGTTTATAATTTATTAGCCTGAGTAACCAAGGAACTGTCACTTTCCTGCTCTGAGCTTCAGTTTTCTCATCCATAACAGGAAGGGTTGGCTCAATAAACCCTAAGTTTCTGCCAGATCTGAAAGTTAGTATTTTTCTTATTTTTCTAATATAGCAAGTTGAAATGTAACCCTCCTCCACACCAATATGTTACATTCACACAGCTGTGATTTTGCTAAAAACGGACACTTTCTAAATGTTAAAACAGTACATATTCGAGAATAGTCAGTTCAGATCCAAAAAACCCCACTCAGCTAAAGGATAAACACTAACGCCCCGAATCCCACTCAGTATAAAACCGTTCCAGAATGGAAGATGTGAAATGGTATTGTTTAAAAGATTGCATCCAGATATATTTAGCCACCAAATAAATTTTGGATCTGGAAGTATTGTAATTGAAATGTAGCATCCTATAGCCAAATGCATCCTGGCTTCTCCCTATGACATGGGTCCACAATATGGGGCATTATATGCAACTCCTGTGGGCATTGACACATTCCATGGGGGTCTTTTCTTTAATGAGTTACTTTGGGAATCTTGAAGGGTCTCAATAATACCACTCTTCTTCTCCACCCAAGTTCTGAAACAATTGAAAAGAAGATAAAGTTGTTCAGCAGAAGGAGATAAGTATACTATATCACCTTTGTTGGTGTTAAAAATGATATTGGAGAATATGGCTTATGTTTGTGACCAAGACAGCTTACCAATACATAAGTCCTAGAGTTAGACAGACATCCTCCCAGCCCTGCAAGATTAGGATGAACCTTTTCCCTAGTAAGTATATTAACTAAACATGCCCAGTTTCTTCTTCTAAACTCACCATGACAAAGACTGTCACTTATCCCCCCAAATCTCTCCTTCCCTTCTTCTCTAGGACTAAAACTCCCACTTTTTAGTGGGGCATGGTGGCTCCCCAGGATAAAGACTACATTTCCCAGTCTCCCTTGCAGTTAGGTGTGGCCATGTGATTTAGTTTAAGGGAAGAGGAGTAAGGGGAAGAGTAAAGATCTGAGTTTTTCTCCCCAGTTTTCCTCCTCCCTTCTGGCAAGAATGAGGAGCTGGAGTCTCCATTTTGGACCATGAATTGGAAACTAAATTTTGAAGATAGCAAGCAGACTAGAAGGAGCCCAATGTCCTGAAGATATTGTACTATCCCTGGACTGCTTACCTCGGATTTTATTTATGAGAGAAAGAGATAACTTTAATCTTGTTTAAGTCACTATTATTTTGGGTTTATTATCACTTAAAGCTGAGCCCTATCTAACTGATGTACTCTCCAATCAGATATATCATTCCATCTCCTTGAGGACGGAATGTTACCTTAATTGATGTTCCTCCACTCAGAAGGAAGCAGTAAGGAGTGGGGAAGGAGAGTTCCCCTCCTGACAAGTTTATTCATTCCCCAAATCATTTTATACCACTTGCTATGTGCCAAGTAGTGCTCTAAGCACTTTATAACTGTGAATTAATTTAATCCTCACTATAATCCTACAAGGTGGGTACTAGTAATATCCCCATTGCACAGATGAGGGAGTGGAGGCACGCACAGGTTAGGTATCTTGCCCCAGGTCACAGTGCTCAGAAGTGATGGCACTTGGATGAAAAGCCAGGCCTTTCAGCTATAGTTCTCTAGCTCTCCATCACTACCTGAGGTGGTTTCTTGTGAGGGACAGGAACAGAGACACTCTCATGTTAACTCAACTAAGGGAAGATTGGGGTTAGAATCAATGGAGAGGTCAGAAAAATAAGGAATATGTTAGTGATCACCCGAGATGCTCTGATGTCTGGTTATCCCCTCAGCTGCAAGGACCCGTCTTGACTCTTGTGCCGCTAGTATGGTGACTCAGTCACTTTCTACTGCTCCTAGTGACTGCTGCTCAGGCTTCTGTTCTCCTATTGCACTCAATTCCTGGCTGTTCCTACATTTCTTTCTACCACATGACATCTTCTTATGCATGTCCTCTACTATCTGTGGTTTCCTCATTTTGCTTTCTCTGTGTGTACACACTTCTGCCTACCGTATGATCCATTAACAGTACTGTCTTCTCTAAACGAGGACAGACGGAGTCAGTCAGTCATCTTCCAGTACTGAATGCCCAGTTAGGTGAGGCTTTTGCAATGGTCACTGTGTTTGGATAATCTGTCCATCCCCTCAACGACACCAAGAGTGCTATAGGGTACACCACACCCTTCAAGGACTCTTTGCTATACGGCTCCTCACTTAAATTTCTTAAACAAGAGACATGCCCAGCAGGGAGTTTGGGCATGCTGTCTCTATTACTTTCTCTTCATTATTATTTCAATTTATATCCTACAAATGAGTGTGAGGGGGAGTGTGAATTGTTATTATAGTAGCCAAAGACATACATGGGATGGTCAACTTTTGCTGTTTCTTTCCCTATATCTCATCAAAAGAAAATGAAATGAGTTTTGGACATGCACCCAAAGATTACCTTCCAACTCTCACACCTGCTCCATCTAGACCAAACATTGCACCAGGCTTCTTCTTCACTGTTGGTCAGACTATCAATGAGGGCCTTCGGATCAGTGACCACCACGGTTCAATCTACTGTAACCAGAGTGGTTGGATATGAACAAGTGTGGAGACTATAGCCTTCTTTGCAGACTCTTCTTTAAGAATAGCAGCAGAAGACAAGGTTTAGCTGGTAAGTGTTGGCATGGAGGAAGATGGGTGGATCCACTCAAGGTTGCATAGGTTGAGTAGAATTTTTGTATAACCATTGATTTATGAGCTCTTCTTAGGGACTGTAGGTGTTTAAAATTTGAATTAGGAGGCAACCCTTGTAGTAGAAAAGAGCTCTGGACTGGAAGTTCTAATCTGAGCTCCCTGCCACAGGATGGGGGCAGATCTGGGCTTCCTGTCTTTTCTTTTCTCTTTCATTTTTATTATAGGAATACAGGCGTGGATTAACTGTCATCTTTGTTTCATGACCTGCTCTTATTATTGATTTGTGAATGGCTTGCTTTTATTTATTTAGTTACTTATCAGTAACAATACTGATGAACTACATTTTAAAACCAAAGCTAAGATTTTGACAGTAATCTATATCTACCTATAGACATAGGTATTAGTTTTCTGTCACTGCATAACAAATTACCACAAGTTTAGCAGTTTTAACACACACACACACATATTTTCTCACAGGTTCTGTAGGGTCAGGAGTCTGGGCATAACTTAACTGGGTTTTCTGCTTATGGTCTCCTAAGACTTAAATTATGGTGTCAGACAGACTGCGATTTTATCTTGAGGCTGGACAAGGAAAGATCCCTCAGGTGGTCGCCTGAATTTGTTTCCTCAAGGCTGTGGAATTTGAGGAAGGTTGTGCCATCAAAGGCAGCAATGGGAAGAAGGAGTGTCTGCTGCTTTGAGCCTCTGACTTCTAAATCCTCTTTTAAGGGCTCACCTGATTATGTCGGACCCACCCAGGATAATATCCCTTTTGGTTATTTAAAGGCAGCTCTTAGGGACTTTAATTACGTCTTCAAAATTCCTTCACCTTTGCCATATAACATAACCTAATCGCAGAAGTGATATCCTATCACCTTTGCCACCCTGTGTTGGTTAGAAGCAGGTTACCCCACCTACACTCAAGGAGAGGAGATTACACAAAAGTATGGGTCATTGGAATCATTTTAGAATTCCACCTACCATACTCCCTACATGGAATCCCTCCCAAATCCCATGCTCCCTGGCTCTCTCCCTTCAAATCTCTTATTTGTCATTCCCTTGCTTTCCTTTTTCTATAGATTTATTTACCTTGAGACTTGCTTTTTCATCACTTAGTATTATATGACTAAGATTCACTCATATGGATGTATGTTTTTATGATCCGTTCATTTAAACCGCTGTTCAATATTCCACAAAATAAATGTTTATATGATGTATTCATTTAGTCTCATGATGATGGACATTTGAGTTGTTTCTAGATTTTTGGCTGTTGTGAAAAAATGCTGATGCAAACATTTTTACACGTGTCTCTTGTCGATGTATGCGACTGTATTTTGGGGATATATGTAGGAGTGAAGTTTCTGGGTCACAGTATATATGAATTTCAACTTTAGTAGAGAATGTCACATTTTTCTAAATTCATATTTCTATCAGCAGCATATAGATCCTATGGCTCTATTTCATCTCTTGGCATAGATAGATTTTTACATTTTTGCCTATAAAAGGCATGGAAATTGGTAGCCCATTCTGGCCTTACTTTGCATTTTCCTGCTCGCTGACAATGCTCAGCACCTCTTTGTATGTTTGTGAGCCATATGTTTCGTCTTCTGCAAAGTATCTGTCCACAGCTTTGCCCATTTTTTACTGAACTGTGTCATTTTAATATTTATTTGTAGGCATTCTTTCAATATACACCTTTGCTTTTCTTGTCAGAAATATAAAGGAGTTGGAGAAGATGATTGCTAAGTTCCTTCACCTGTAAATTGGGATCATCATTCCTGCCAGGCTTACTTCTCAAAGCGGATCCAAAGATCAAATAGGAAAATGTGTGTGAAAACACTCTGCACACTAAAAGGAAGGAATAACTCGTTTTAGATTGAAAGAAGCCTGATAACTGGTAAATAAGGAAACATTTAACTTTGAATTGGGAGGCAATTTAGTGTGGTGATTAAGCACACAGCTGTTTGCACTAGGTTGCCTGCGTGCAAACCTTGACTCCAGCAGTTACTAACAGTGTGGTCTTAGGTGATTTATTTAACCTCTATGTCTCAGTTTCCCTATCTATCAAATGGGGATAGAAATTGTCTCTACCTCGTTGGGACATTTTTGTAAGGGTTTAAACAAATTAACATATAGATAACACTGAGAACAGCGTCTAGCACATAATAAGCACTATATTAATACCTGCTGAGAGTATTATTTGGCGTGGATTTCCACAGGTCCTGCTGGATGCTAGGGCAGTGTTCTGCTAATCACCTACCCCTATGTGTGTACATTCTTTTAATATTGACTCATTTCTAACAAGTCAATTATTTTTTTCTTTCATGAATAATTCTTTCTTGAGTAGGAAATTAGTGGCTGACAGAAAAATATTAACTCAGGCCACTGAAATACATATAATAATAGAATACAAATAATACATTATATAGTAATAATATATCATATAATGCATACTTCTGCCCCTAAGCTCTCTTTCAGCTTTAATAGCCTGTGATTCTGTAAGGGAAGTTGAATTACCTATTCCAGGCTACCCACAGCATGACAACAAGGCATGACGGAGCTTAAATTGCACAGCTTTGTTGAGTCTGAAATCACATTTTGAGGCAAAAGTCATTTTCCAAGTAAAATAGACTGTCGATTATTTGAATAAAGAGAGGTAGTATTGTCCTGTATTAGCTATCTTTTTTTTCTCATTAATAAAGTTAATTTGTTCCCATTTGTTCACCTTTTGTTTTGTTCTGCAGAGCCTCCCTTAAGATTGCTGAATCTATAGATGCTTTTATGCACTCCAGACAGACGGAAGGAGTCTGATTCTTCTAGTGAATATATTTTTAGCAACAATTAAAGCTTATGTATCCTGCTTTTCCAAGCAAACTGGCAGACTGCAGCATTGAGAACCACCTGCATTCAGCCTTTAGGGAACTGGACTGCTTTGCTGATGGCTTAGCTATCAACTGGAGGCATAAACACGGCAGGTTGTGTGTAAGCTTGAGAAGGTAGCTAATTATGCTAAACAGGAATATTAATAATGCAAGATGTGCAAACAAAAACACTCTTACCAATTTCAAGACATGCATCACTCTCTCTTCCTGCTCCCCTGCTCCCCACTCTCTACTCATTCAAAGAACGTAATAGTAGCAGAAGCTGGGTCTCCTCCAGCAGATACTGGATGCTAAAGAGCAAGAGAAATTGACGGTGAAATTACCCATCACGAGAAAGAGAAGCACCGTCTTTATTTGCCTTGGAGCTGGAATGTTATGAGGGGTTTGAAACTATGGCAGTGCAGAAATGGGATGAAACTAGAAGAAACTAGCAGAATCTGTCACAGAGACTCAGGTCAAAGGTCAATTTCAGACCTTGTCAGAGACATTCTAGGTCACTCCTCTCCAGCTTGGAATAAGGAAAGGCTTGCCATGTGGGCAGGTAAGGATTAGATCCACTGGGAGGAGCAAACTCTTTTTTCCTGCCCTCATAGTAAGAAGACCTGAATAAATGTCATTTTCAGTAGTCCCTGTTAGCTGATATAAACCTAGTTCTTAGGCCAATCCCCCAAAAGAGTCTTAACATGATCATTGACAGGTATTGTGGTTATCTATTGCCATGTAACCAAATACCCCAAAACTTGCTGGCTTAAAACAAAAATTTATTATTATCTTCATGGTTCGATGGGTTACTGGGGCTTGACTTATCAATTCACCATTCTTGTTAGGATCTCTTAGGCAGCTGCAGTCAGACAGCTGGAGGTGTTGGTGTCATCAGAAGCCCCAAATGGCCTGGACATCCAGAGTGGCCTCCTACTCATAGGTCTGATCCCTCTGTGCTCTTCCACATGGCACATGTGGCACAATATTCCTTCTGTAACATTTTATTTTTCAAAGCAGTGAAAGACTAACCCAAATTCACTCAGAGAATGGAGTGGCTTGTGGGTTCCAAGAGAGAAGGAATTGATGGTGGCCATCTTTGGAGATAAGCTGCTACAGAGGTACCCACCTCAGGAGGTCTCCCAGCAGGAGACCTGCCCTTAGAGAAGCAGGGACCTCTGATGCTTGGCCTAGCAGAAATTCCTTGCTTTCAGCTGAAACGTCACTTTCCCCAGGATGCCTTAGGTTTTCCAGTATTTTTCCTTTATAGCATTTACCACCATTTGTAATTACCTATGTCTATGGCTGTTGATTTAACATATGTCTCCCCCACTGGACTGAACTCTATGAGGACAGGCACTCCTGCTTGTGTACTCTCTATTGATTCCCTGTGCTTATATGACACAGGCTCTCAGCAAGAGCACAGGAAATAGTTGTAGTGGCATGAATGAATAAGTAAGTGGTTAACATTAACACATCTGATCTTCCCAATTGGCTTCTGTGGTTCATGCAGAGATTTCCATAAAGGAAAGTCAGAGTCCCCTTTCATTAATTTGCTATGTTTTAAAGTCAATATTAACTGAGTACTGAGCAGGTGCTAGACACTATGCTACACTGAAGTGGTAGAACTTATGAAGAAGGCAGATGTAAACTCTGCTTTCATAGAGTCTACAGTCTATGTGGGAAGGCAGAAAGTAAATGCACTATCACAATCCAGAGCAGAAAGTGCTAGAATGGGTAGTGCAGGTTGCCATGGGTGCATTGTATACTCTCTCTCCCAAACTAGGCATAGGAAGAACATATCTCAAAATTATAAGAGCCATTTATGACAAATCTGCAGCCAGCATTCTACTGAATGGAGAAAAGTTGAAAACATTCCCCCAAGCACTGGAACAAGACAAGGATGCCCACTGTCACCACTTTTGGTCAACATAGTGCTGGAAGTCCTAGCCAGAGTAATCAGGCAAGAGAAAGAAATAAAGGGTATCCAAATCAGGAAAGAGGAGGTCAAATTAAAAAAGAAATGTTTCAGGTGCTAAGTGGAATTTAGACTATAGCTTATTAATAAAGCCAGATGACCAGTCAAGAAGTTACTGTAATCAGCCAGGCTGGGACCTAGAGTTAGCAGCCGAGACCAGAGGTGTGTGACTAGAATAATGAAGGAATTTAAAATCATGTCACAGACATTGCAAACAGGAATATGACAGATGCCTTTAAATATATGATGGCGGTCATGGAGAAGATGGATGAAGATTATTCAGAGTCCCAAAAGACATAATCATGGATAGAAACCCCAGGGCATGAGATCTGTGCTCAGAATAAGGAAGTATTTTCTCTCCAATCTGTGCAGAGATGCGGAGTCAGTGAATTTCCATCCCTGGCTGTGTTTGAGCAGGAGCTGGAGCACCTGTTGCAGACAGGTGTGCAGACAGGAAAGGATTGTGGAGCCAGATGACAGGTAGACTTCTTCTGGAGATTCAGTGATTTGGGGGAACTCACAAACATGGCAGTATTGAGAGCTGTGGATAGTCTTATTTTGGTGTAACACCATTAAGTTAGAGAAAATTCATAATTATGTCACCCACTTTGGGCTTTTTAGAGAAGAACTCCCAAGTATTTGGCACACAGTGTATCGAAGGTGGGATGTTGCTACTGCTGACCTATTTAGTAGAGACCTGTGAGCCATTTTTTTTTTTTTTTTTTTTTTTTTACCATTTCTTGGCTACATATCTCTGAACAATTTTCTTTAATCTTCGTTAGAGAGATAGTGTAGGGGAAAAATCTAGGCTTAGAGAAACCTAGCTTGAAATTCTCTGTCCACACTTGCTAATTGTGTGAGTGTAGGCAAATTATTCAATGGTTCTGAGCCTAACTTACTCATCCATTAAATGGGGATAACACTACCTATTTTTAATACATAGGAACCATACACAGAAAAAAACCAAAAACATTTTCTTGTGTAAGCAAATGGAACCTAGTCATTACACGTGGGGATTGGGTAGTATGAATCACAGTAATTGAAAAGTTAACCGGCAAAAGGAAATGCTCACTGATTGAATTGATGGAGTCCTAACTCCAGGATGTTATTCATTTTTTCCTTCTAATTTGATGCATCTTTATAGATAACCATTTGCATGAGTTCTTAAACACTCTGAGAAATTAGCCACAGTTCAGAGGCAATGATGTATGATGCTCCGAGCTTTCTCCAGACTGGTGCTGGGAAGCGGAAGGGAGTAATTGAGCCTCTGCAACGAGTGCACTTCTTCCTGTGGATATGGGGCGGGGGTGAAATTGGTCTTCAAATAAACATGATTCATGGTTTAGTGGAGAAATTGCAAAGTTCCTCATGAAAATTGAATAGCAAGTCAGTTCATTATACTGTAGTTATTGATATTGCAATCTGCTTCCAATGAATGCAATTACAAATCCATTTAGGAAAGAGTATGATCCGGGGTTTTGTTTGCTTTTGCTTAACCTTTAGGTGCCTGGACAATGTTTTGCAAATAAGAGCCCCACCACCCACCTTTGGGTTCTGTTCAATTCTATTTGCCTGGCACATTGATGGGTTTTGCTAATAATATTTGCTGACTGATTGGAAATGCCCTCACTATGAAGTCTCTGGTGTGGTTTTGCCGACCCAACACTGGGATGCTCAGAAACTGGTTATAAAGTTAACTTTACATGGGCCTCCATTTTACATGCCCCCTGACTCCAGTAGCCTTCGTTCTTACTAGTGCCAACCTTGATACTCAGCCTCTGTATCTTCTTGTTTACAATGAATGACCCATTCACACCAATGCAATCGTGTGCATAACCTGCTAATGCATGAGACTTTCTCTGTCTTTTCAGAGTTTCTTATAAACACCAAAGCTGAACAGACAAGTTTTCCTTCATTCTTAAGAGAGTGCCAGGAAACTGGCAAAGGTGCCCGCTGTGACTGTATAGGATAATCTATTGATCCTGGGACTATCACCATTCCCTAGGTCTCAGTCCTTTAGTAAGCCTGTGCCCTGGACTGTGAACTTAACATGTAGTCTCTCCAGCAGGATAGTCTGATTTCTTACAGGCAGCCTCAGAGCTCCAAGAATGAATAATAACTACACAAATAGGAAACGGAAACTACCAGTCTCTTAAGACCTGGGCCAGAAACTGGTACAATGTCACTTCCTCCATATTCCACTAGATAATCACAGAGCCAACCTAGATATAAGGGAAGGGGACACAGGATGCACTTGCCAGTGGGAGGAGTGTCAAAGAATTTACAGCCTCTTGATCTGCCACAATACGTAGTATAGATTGCACAGTCGTTAGGAGATTAAGCTCTGAAGACAGAGCATTTTGACTTTATCACTTACTGCCTGCATTGACACATTGCCTATACTAATTTTATGTCTTAGTTTCCTTGTCTGAAAAATGAGATAAAAATTTACTCTACCTTATAGTGCTAAAACAATATCCCTCTCCTTTCTAATCTTGAATTACACTACAAAAAACCTTGAAAGATGTCAGACGGTGGAGGAGAGAGAACAGGGAAGAAAAGCAACTTGTCACAGAGAGAAACATATTGAGAGTCCATAGTGTTCTTCACACCAGGCTAATTATTAATATATATATATATATTTTTTTGAGACAGAGTCTCACTCTGTTGCCCAGGCTAGAGTGCTGTGGCATTAGCCTAGCTCACAGCAACCTCAAACTCCTGGGCTCAAGCGATCCTTCTGCCTCAGCCTCCCAAGTAGCTGGGACTACAGGTATGCGCCACCATGCCCGGCTAATTTTTTTTTTCTATATATATTTGGTTGGCCAATTAATTTGTTTCTATTATTAGTAGAGACAGGGTCTTGCTCTTGCTCAGGCTGGTTTCGAACTCCTGACCTTGAGCGATCCACCTGCCTCGGCCTCCCAGAGTGCTAGGATTACAGGCGTGAGCCACCACGCCTGGCCTATTAATATATTTTATGTGTGTTTCCTCATTAATCCCCTTAATAACTCTGAAAGGTGCCAATTGTTTTCGTTTTTAAAAGGAGAAAACTCCAAGGCTCTGAGATGTTAAAGTGAGTCTAATATGACACAGATAGCAAAGGTAGAGCCATAATTGTTCCAACCAGAAATGTTTTGCTGACTTTAGGTTCTCTTTGTGCAACAGCTACCTCTCCCCAACACTTAACATTTGTGTTCCTGTTGCACATAGTGAAGGATTTCAACATCACATCTATGAGCCAACAGCCAATTGTCTGAACTGGTAAGGGAAGATATTGTAATCAAACCAAAGACAAATTTCTGTGATATTTCAGTACATCATAACTTTTTCAGGTCTGCAAGTTTATCTTGATGACTACCTTTATTTTAGGCCAATGATTCCTAATCTTTAAAGAATCTCAATACTGCATTATTTCAAAGGCAAGGTAGCCTGGGAGAAGACAGATTTTTACAAACTTTGGAAAGTAAACTTCTTCTGGCACATGGATGCAAAATAATTCTTTTTCTACCCATTTATGGCAAGTAATACTGTTTTTTAATTTATATTAGTGATATAAATTTTGTTTTTAAATAAATATGAATGAAAATTTGAGTTGATTTAAAGAAAACAAATAAATGATAGGAAGATGGCGGGTGTATACGGTACAGATTGGGGATAATAAAGTGCTGAAATCTAGGGAATCCATCTGCAATGGATGCAGATATTTACTAGATGTTGAGCATCAGGGTAAATATAAAGATCTGAATATGGACAGCTGTAGACATAGAGACATTTTGTATGTAGGGAGAGTCATAGTGCTGACAGTTACCGTGTGACTTTGAATAACTCACATAACCACCATTATGAAAATCAGTCTTTTCATTTGCAAAATTAAATAATTGATTGAATTTAACCTGCGAATTCTTTATTTGCTCTAAGATTTTGTGACATTGCATCACTTCTTCCAAAAAACCACTCTCCTTTATCAGGAATGAAAAAACAAGTTTGGATTATATTTTATACATGTCTGAAAGAAGTACAGAAGACAAAACTTATAACTCAACATCTTTTCCTAAGAAAACTATTTTTAATAACTTCTAGAAAGGGGCTGGCATCTGTGGACTTTATTTTTCTTCACTAACTTTCAAATACGTTTTTGTCAGCGTCATTAATTCTTCATCGTAATTATATCTTCAGCCAACATAAAACATGAACTCTATTATTATGTATTGTTATTACTCATTGGAATATATCATCAAAGACTGTCTCAATCCTCCATAATTACACTGCCCATAAAACTATTGTGTATATTATACTCAGGAAAATACACAAAGTTCATGGGAAAGATCTGAGGGAAACATTCTGAATTGCAGAGACATTTCCTGTTGAAGCCGGGCTGTCAGTGATGTGCCCAGTCAATCATAAAGTAGAATCTCTCACCAGTCAATGACCTTGGAGTTGATGCTTTCCAAAATGAACAGACCCTGAGTTATTGAAAGCTGTCACTCAATTCATCCCAAAACACTTGTCTCCTCTCCTGGCAGGTCAGAGGGGAGACAAAAGACCAGAGGAAAGAATGCTCACCATGCTCAGACTTGGGTTGGTGTCTCGGCAATGGCACTCATCTTAGAGACTACACCTGCTTTCTCACCCTGACATTTAGAGGCATTGCAATGGTGAGCTTTAGAGCCTGGAAAGGACTACCCCTTTCTCAGATGAAGACACTTGACTAGAGAAGTTAAATGACTTGCTCAAGGTCCCTAGGACTCAAGTTGCTTAATTCCTCTTAGCCTAATGCTTTCAATACTTACTCTGAGTTTTGAACAGGAACAAGGTCCTAGAAAGTTACACCTAATCTCACCTACCTATCATCTCTCAGCCTTCCTGGGACACACCAATATGACACGGGTAGCAGCCAGTCCTAGAGTTTTGCCAATGCTTGAGTTTTATCCACTGATGCTACCACCTTTATTTGGTTGAGAGTTCATAGAGGAGCAATTGTACCTCATGCTCAGAATGACCAATGGGTATGAATATGGGACCAGTCATAACACTAACGCTAATGTCTGCAGAAAGTACAGAGTTGCCCCAGGCAATACAGCTGGCTGACATCCCCTGGGCACAGCAGCCCCAACATCCCTCCTGGGAGGCAAACTGGCCTCACCATTCTAGCTGCTGTGACCAGATAGGGGTGCTTAGGGAGGGCTGGGGAAGCTCTGATGACACTTGGAGCCAGAGCTGTCTCTTCATCTGGCACCTATGGTATTTGATCTTACTAGTGCATCTCCTTGTGTTTAAGTTACCCCCAATTGGGATTGTTACTTTTGATTTTGGCAAACTTGCGTGTGCCACATGAGGGAATAAATAAGTCAACAGCTAAGATGAGGATCTCATCCCTTGGTAACTGGATAGAGGGTGTCAAATTTACTTGCTTATAGGGTGTAGCTTCCAAATATGTCCATTTTCTAATCCCCAAAACCTCTGAATGTTACATTACATGGTAAAGGGATTTTTCAGATGTGATTAAATTCAAGATCCTGATGGAGAGATGAATCCAGATTATCTGGGTTAGCCCAGTGTAACTACAAGGATCCACATAAGAGGAACCCAGGTGAAGTTGGAGTTAGAGGAAAAGGCAATATGCTGACATTAGCAGAGACTGGAATGATGAACTTTGAAGATGCAGGAAGGGGTCATGGGCCGAGGAATACAGGCAGCCACTAGGAGCTGAAAAGGCAAGGAAATGGATTCTCCCCCTCAGAGCCTCCATTAAAAACAAACTCTGCTGATATCTTCACTTTAGCTCCATGAAAGTAATTTCAGAATTCTAATCTCCAGAACTGTGAAAGGATAAATTTGTTCTGTTTTAAGCCACTAAATTTGTAGTCACTGGGCCAGGCATGGTGGCTCATGTCTATAATCCTAGCACTCCAGGAGGCTGAGGCGGGGGATTGCTCAAGGTCAAGAGTTTGAGACTAGACTGAGCAAGAATGAAACCCTTTCTCTACCCAAAATAGAAAAAATTAGCCAGGTGTGATGGCCCACGCCTATAGTCCCAGCTACTTGGGAGGCTGAGGCAGGAGGAGCCCAGGAGTTTGAGGTTGCAGTGAGCTATGATGATGCCATGGCACTCTAGCCTGGGCAACACAACGAGACTCTGTCACACACATAAAAAAATTGTAGTCATTGCTACAGCAACAATAAGAAAACAAATAGACTGGGCTTAGTGTAGTGTCTGGTATACAGTGAACCCCCACAAGGATTTATCCAAATCCTTTTTGAGATTTGACCTCCTTGTGCTAGTTGCATGAGCTCAGGCAAATTGCTGACACTGCTTTATCAGAAAAATTAGAAACTGTCCTTTCCATCTCACAGGATGTCAAATGAAGCATCATGAATGAACCACATTGTGAAAGTTATAAAATTTCATGCAACCGTAAAGCTATCTGACCAAGGCAACAAAGCACAATTATGCCTTCTCTTCTCTCCCTTCCCCAGAGGAGAGAAGGAAGGTGATGGCTCTACTTAATAGAGCAAACCATGAAATGTCAGCTCCTGAACCCAATCATTTATGGGATGCAGTCTCTGCAACACTGGTTTTTAGGTGATGATTCCCTCCTAAATATCTCCCTACCCCAGATTTTTCTGAGTCTCTACAACTGCAATTTATTTATTTCACAAGTAATAACTGAGTATTCTCTCTTCTATTGACCCATTACCCATTCATGCATTTACTCACACAACCAAAAAGTGTTTATTGAGCACCGAACCAATGAACCAGATGTGATAGCTGCCCTCAAGTAGCTCACAGTCTGTTGGGGGAGGCAGTCATGAAACAATTTCCATGCCACAAAGTGTCACAGAGTGACATGATAGAGGAAGGTACAGGGGCTTCTAGGGCAGGGAGGACCAGTTTTATTCAGGAAACCTCTCCAGGCCGATGGTCTCACCCATTTATGACTCATATACCCACAGTCCTTGAGAGGTTCTTCACACAGGGACAGCTGAGTGTGAGAGACAGGCTGGCAGAAAAGCCTGTACCCAGTAGGAACCAGGAGGACAATCTTGTCATCTAGAGAGCCAGTGTTGAAATTCTTTGCAATGACTTTTCTTACCAAGGCAACGACCTACTGAATCCACAGCTTTCTCAGAACTGATGCTCAGAACATCCTTTACGAAAGCTGGGCTATTTTAGTTGGATGAGAAAAGTATGTTCACTTGGACCAAAGGTCTAGCTTTGTCCTCCTTCATTCTGGCAGCCCAGATTTCAGGGCACCCTTGAAGTTTTCCCTTTTTCCAGCCTTTCCCTACTCCCTTCACTTTCAAAGTAGTTGAAGTTAACCATGAATTTATTGGCTCATGAAGTAAAGAAGGGCATGGGTGGAGTTGCCTCAGACACATGGAAATGCTGGCAATGTTGCTCTTCTCTCCACCCCACCCCATTTCTCATCTCTGCTTTTCTCTGCTGTGGCTTCAGTCTTTTCTCCTGTAGATGGGCTTTCATTCTGCAGGGCTCAATACAACCATGAACAGCTTGTGTCTTACTGCATTTCTGCCTAGGGATCTAAGGGGAAAAGAAAATTTTCTCATCAGCTCTAAATTCCAAGGGAAGGATTTTGATTGGCCCAACTTGAGTCATGTATTCATTTCTGGACCAATCACTGTAATCAAGGGAGTGTGGTATTATGAGTGCCTAGGCCTGGATCATGTGTCCATCACTCTCATCAGAGCCACATGGCCATTGTAGGAAACGAGGCATTCCCCAAAGTTACGGCAGGTGGGTGTAGGTGGAGGGGTGGATATTGTTATCAGAAGAAGGGGGAAGTTGGTCATGAGTAGGCAAAATGAAAAGATGTGCTCTAATCTCTTTCTGTTAACATTCCCCACCTTATTTCATCATGCCAGATATACTTTTATCTGGCATGATGAAATAAGCCAGATAAAGATAAAGATAAAAGCTTTGGAAGACAAAGACTTGCAAAATTAGAAATAAGTTTTAAAATACATACTTCCAAATGGCAATACTGGGGAGGGTAAAAAGTTTACTACAAACTTAGGAAAAGATGAATTTTTCTATAACCATGATAAGAAGTAGTTACCAGGGCCAGTTTAAAACCTGTTCCATAGATAAGGGCAACTCACTTGAGTGAACATGCATTTGCCAGCCAACCAATCAGTGTTAGTCTCTTGCTTCTAAAAGTCATCCAATCAGCAATCAGTTTACTCCCATAAACACACCAGGGACTGTAAACCAATCAACAAGGCTCTCATCTGAGCACTCATGTTTCTACAAATGATATCAACTGTTTACACCTCTGAAAGTCGGCCAGTCTTTGAACTCCATGTTGCCCCCAAACCCAGGAGCAAATCAATACTCTATTCTGCTCAGAAAGACTGTGTCTAACTGGTTTAACTTTCCCTTACTGTAGTGAACAGTCAATTCAGTTTTTTTTCTTCCTAGCTTAATGTGGTTTACTTATATTTAGAATTCCATTTTTATTTGTAGTGTTTTTGAGTGTATACTTTTGTACAGCATTTTAAGTGGTTGTTCCGGGTATTACATATATAATTTAATAAGGTCTACTGGTGTTGACGTTTTACCAGTTCAAGTGAAGTGTAGAAACTTTACCTCCCTTTATATCTCTTTGCTCTCTCTTTCATTAATAATATAATTATCTTAAATATTTCCTATACTTGCATTGAGAACCACATTAGGCAGTGTTAAAATGTTTGCTTCAGCCATCAAACATAATTTAGAAAACTCAAGAGGGAAGGAAATTCTATTTACCATATTTTTCCTATTATTGTGTTTTCTTACTTCCTGATGTTCCATGACTCTTTCTTTCATAATTTGTTTATAGATTGTCTTAGTTTCCTTTCATCTTGAGAACATCTTGATTTCCCCTTCATTTTTGAAGGATATTTTTTGCCAGATACAGAGTTCTGGGTTAATAATCTTTTCTTTCAGTACCTGAAAAATGTTTTGCCACTTTTTTCTGGTCTCCATGGTTTCTGGTGAGAAACCCTCTGTTGTTCCAATTTTGTTTTCGCTTGTTGATAATGTGTTGTTTCTCTCTGGCCATTTCCAAGATTTTTTTCTTTGTCTTTAGTTTTCAGAAGTTTGACTATGATGTGTCTTGGTGGGGATTTCTCTGAGTTTATCCTGTTTGGGATTCACTCTGTTCTTAAATCTGTAATTTTGTTTTTTGCCAAATTTTCAGATCTTTGAGCTATTATTTCTTTGACTATTTTTTAGCCCCCGCTTTCTTTTTCTCTTCCTCTGGGACTTGTTATAGTCTCTTTTTCAATCCGTTTTCTCTCTGTTCTAATTAAGTATCTTCAAGTTCACTGATTTTTTGCTCTGTTTTCTTCATTTTTCTGTTGAGCCCATGATGTATTGAGTTTTTATTTTGGTTTTTGTAAATTTTTTGTTGCAAAACATGCATTTTGGTCTTCTTCTTCTTTTTTATGAGACAGTGTCTCTCTTTGCCACCCAGGCTGGAGTGCAGTGGTGTGATCATAGCTCACTGCAGCCTTGAACTCCTGGGATCCAGTGATCCTCCTGCTTTAGCTTCCAAAGTAGCTGGGACTACATGCCATGCCTGGCAAAATAAAAAAAAAAATTTTTTTAGAGATAGGGTCTTGCTATGTTTTCCAGGCTAGTCTTGAACCTCCGGTCTCAAGCGATACTCACAAGTCAGCTTCCCAAAACTCTGGGATTATAGATGTGAGCCACTGTGCCCGGCCCTGCATTTTATTCTTCTTTATACCTTCTATTCTTTGCTGAGACTTCCTATTTTTTCATTTGTCTTAAGTGTTTTCGTAACTGCTTGTTGGAGCATTTTTTGTGATGGCTGATTTATACCCCTTATCGGATAATTCCAACATCTGTTTCATCTTGTGGTTGGCTTCTGTCAATGGTCTTTCCTCATTTAATTTGAGATCTTCCTAGCTCTTGGCATAAGTGATTTTTCGTTTGAAACCTGGATATTTTGGGTATTATGTTCAAGAGTCTAAATCTTTAACTGGCTTCCACCTACCTGATGGTGCCGCCTCATCACTGCCAGGTATTGCCTCCAGACATATCCAAATGTCCCCTGAGGGAAAAGTAGTCCTTCCTAGTTGAGAATTACTGGCTAGTTGATCCTGGTCAACCCCCAGATTCAGGAGCAAAATAAATGATGGGTTATTGTTTTTAAATCATTGTTTGGGCATGATCTGCTCAAACATAGCAACAGATAATTAGAGAGACATGGGGGAGATGTTCAAGACACATCATGAATCTGGGATTCAGAACATCTTCACCTCCCTCACAAGTTTACCTGATCTTATCTCAAGAGACCTGGATGAATAGTCTGCTTCTGCCATCTCTGGGAAATTTACGGTGAGCTATCTTCTACATGTGGTATCTAGATATGTATTTACTTACCATTTGTAGAAGGACTTATAAAGACATAATAAAAAATATACACATGCCATAGAAACATATGCTTTATATATAAAATATACACAAGGCAATTAAACAAAAATAAAAGGGAAATCAGAAATTATTCAGGAGAACAGACAAATAATTATTTTAAGAAGAAGAAAATGCTTTCTGATTTCATTTGATTCTCATATTTCCGAAAACTAAGAGATATACTTTGGTTTCATTATAAACTCATTTGTGGGTATTAAGTGTTTTCCTGTCCCTAAATCCTAAGAGGAATTTACAACTTTCATTTTTAAATGAAGGACATTGAAAATGTCGTCAACAACAGTTTTACTTTTTTTTTTTTAACAATTTGCAGAAAAATTCTTCTTATGGCCAAGGACTTCACAGTAAATCGAAACTCAAAGGAGATATTTTGTGTCAGAATAAAGCTGACGTAGGTCAGGTGTTTTTGATGAGTTAGCAAGACACCAGGAGAGCACTTAGAGGAAGCACTCAACCAAGGAATATAACTCAAATATTGGCCGGCTTATCAGCAGCCCTATTTCTGGTAAATACTATTTCATGAGATCATCTGTTCAAGTACTTCCTGTTTAAGATGCATAGTTCTCGAAAACCATATCATACATATATGAAAAGATGCTTTTCGTTCCTTTGTTGTTTCTGGGGAGGTGGTAAATCTATGAATGGGATCAAGTTATTAATCAATAATTTAAAAAGGAATAAGTGGTGGGGGGAATAACACTCCCTGGATTTCCACAGCCACCTTCTTATATGTTTGAGGGGTCCGTCCAAATCCTTCTGACTCTTGAAATTGGCATTATGGAGCAAGATCTTTATTCCTAATGGCCAGGGACAGAGCAACAGCCACCCTAAAAATCTTATATTATTCATGATGGTTTTCTCTTAAATGTAAGCGGTGTAAATCTAGATGTAGTAGAAGAGTCGGGCAAACCTGCTGGCTCTAGAGAAAGAGGTGGTTAGAATGCCTCTTGGACCATGTCTTCTTAACTCCAGGATAATGGTGCATTTAATAGAACTGCCAGGTGGACTGATTCTGGGGTATTGTTTGAGGAAAAATGCATTCTTAAGATTCTGGACCACCAGCGAGCCTCAGACAAGGGTCATCCCACCCTTCTCTGAAAACAATCAGAGAAGTATCTATGGAAATGTGTGGTATTATGTTTGGGTCATACTTGAATAAATTGGAGTATCAGCCATTGGATCCACTTGTAGAATCTGTTGATTAGAGGAACAGACTCGATGTTAGAAATTCTTTGCTGGATTCCAGCTTCTGCCTTGCAGGGTGAACTGTGTTGGGTAACTTGAGTATTTCTTAGTTTTTCTCCTTGCTAAATGGGAAGAAAATCTGATCACCCTGTAGGTACATTACGATGGTTATTGGTGATACAGGACTTTGTCACTGCTCATTTCCCCACAACTGGGCCTAGAACCATCACTGTTGGCATGCCATGATGTTTAACACGATTAGGAGAGGCAGACAAATTTGCTCTTTGGCCGGGCAGAATACACCATCTCATCACTTGCTGTGGGTGGCAATCTGATAATTTCTTGAGAACAAATATCCCTCAAAGACCACAGAACTCTCATAGCTTTTGTTGTTTTTTAAATCAACAGACACCTCTGCTTTCACTGGGTGGTGTTTTTATGAGACTTGTCCCCTGCAATATGTGGCTGCCGTGGAGTGGGCAAGCTTTGCTTGGGGGGATGTTTATTTATCTGCCTGATGACTCCAGAAAATCATCAGAAATCCTCTCTTGGAAAGACCCAGGACTCCCAGTGTGGTGACTGAGGATGGGGGGCAGACCTAAAAGAGGTAAATTGGCAAGTGTGAAATGCAGTCACTCTTGATAAATCAGGCCCAATTGAGCATCTTTATTAGGAAGACACATTCCTTATGTACCTCGTGCCTCCGCTCCTTCAAGTTTTCATTTGGATTTGCAACAATTGACCTGGAAATATCCCTTACTATTTGTATGTAACAGATGGATTAAGGAAACTGTGGTGTTTGATTGGGTTTATTTCTTGGTTCCCACCAAACTCAGAGTTCCCTTTGATCACCAAGTTGGCTCAGGGGCCTGGGTGGTGCAGGATGTCTGTAATTTCATAGTGTGGGAGTGAATCCTGACTCTGTTTTTGGAAAGGCATACAGTTTTGAGCCTGTTGTTTATGAGTCTTTGTGGTGGCTGTCGCAGTCCGATAGGGAAGAAACTTATCTGTAAATCATACTGCCTAAGAGTGAGCTCTTTGTATGTTCCCTAGAAAAGTCGATTCTGGAGGCAGTTTATTAAGATGTCACTTTTAGAAGGGCTTTTAATTTTTGTGTCCAGAACCCAGTAACACATTGGCTCACTTTTGTCCACCCTGACAAAATTTCCAGCCACTTTGGAATTTGGACATTTGGGTCCACCTAGAAAGAACACTGGCTAAATGAATAATTCTTTCAAGCTGTAGGATTAATTAATCATATTTTGAGCCTTGCTTCCTCCATATGCTAGTTGAGTGATGCTGGGCAAGATTTTCACCTCCCTAATCCATAGTTCTTTTTTTTCTGTAAAATGATGACAAAAAATAATACTTTTCCAAAATAATGCAACAAGTTCTTGGGTCAGTTCCTGGCAAACAGCAAGCGCTTGGAAAATACTAGCTATTATGATGATTGCAAATAATATTGGGGAAGGAGACTCAATCAAATTAAGTTTCTTGTAGCCCAAAAAGCTGGTAAAATGACTCCACTTTCCTGCTGTAACTGTAGATAGTAAAGATGTTTTGGAATAATGTGCAATGTTAATTTGGGAGACTCCAGTGAATTGTTTTGCAAGATCTAATTTTAATGTTCTAAGAATGATTCCACATTAGCATAAATTATTGATTAAGTATAAATTTTCTAAGGGTAGAATATAAGAATTTATTAAAGAGACATATACATCTCTGTCTTTTAGGCCTTATTAAAAGACAATCATTTCAATGTGTCTAAGATATCCATTTTTCTGCTGACGTTCCAACTTGCAGCAGAGGTTCTCCTTCCTGTATCCACTATGGTTGCAACAAAGTCACTGCATCTATTTAAACCACAGAGAGAATGTTTTGGCATAAGCCTTCTTCTTGCTATTTTGGATTGTGACTCATGTCTTCTTGTTCCTTAAAATTATTGTCACAGGGTTATATTTCCTGTGAACTCTACTTGTTTAGGCTGAGTGGTAGTCATCTTTTTAGTTCCTGTGAAGGATGTTTTGTTACCCTGAAAAGTGTAAATCACACAGATACACAGTCCCGTCTAGAGAAATATGAGCAGTGACGAGAAAAGACTGTGGTCTCATGAAAAGAGCAAGCTCTCTGCAGCCAGCCAAGTTCGGGTTCTGATCTAGATTCCTCCTTGTCCAGGCTGTATGGTCAAGGGCAAATCACTCCCCATCTCTGAGCCTATTTCCTCGTCTATAAAATAGAAAGATACTACAATATGTCACATTACATGTATGTAATACTACATACATGTGAAGTACTCAGGAGATTCCCCAGTTTATAGTAAAATCTCAACATACTTATCTGATATTATTAGGATTATAATTAGGCTCCTGGTTATTGTCATCTGGTGAAGTCATGAGGCAGCCTTGCGCTGTAATAACGCATGCAAAGCAACTAGCACAGTACCTAGCTACAGAGCAGACAAATGGTAGCTATGAATATGATCAGTAATTTATTCCTTGGACAGAAGAGGTAAAAGGAGTAAGCCTAGTGTGTGAATATTGCCTTTCTTAGGACCTTGAACAAGCCCAGTCTCAGCTCTCTTTGTAAGAGGATGATGATGATGATGATGACAAGACACACGGGAGGGAGGAAGACGAGAAGGGTGAGATAATGGGTAAGTGCTGTCTTGGGCAACTGAAGCTACAAACACAAATTTCCCAGGTGGAAATGACTCTCTATTTTTCTTCCTTGGTACCCAGATGCGTGTGTTCTAACTATTGGGGACATGGTGCCATATAATGGTCATTGATTTAGGGAGATTACTACATCTTGGAGGGTGGCACCCACCTGGTAGGGTGTCATCTCCAATCTGGTGCCTCAGCTATGCGTTCACAGAGCTGTCCCATTGCTCTGAGTGGTGTAATATATGATAGGACTAGTGGATCCCAGCTCAATCTTTTGCTGTAGATTAGGTTCCTTTGTCTGAAGTGAGAACATTTCCCTAACATTTCCCATTTTGAGTCCAGGTTAGGGATTCAAATCACATTATGTGCCTTTATTATCTATCATCTGAAGGAGAATTTGGCTTCAGAAGACTTAAGTAGCAGGCAGGGAATAAGGAAATAATTGCACAGGCACCCCAGGTGGGGAATAGGTATGACTGCAAATGAGAGTATTAATACTACAGAAGAGATGTGCATAGAGTTGCTTGGCCAAGAGGGGACTCTTTGATGCTGTTGGTAGAGGAGTCCAGAGGAGAAGTATTAATTATAAAGGAACGTGTTCTCACACCCAGGAATCCAATTAAAACATGCAGTCAGCACTGTTCTTGAGCCAAAGCCAAAAAGTGAAAATTCCAGAATCCATCCTAGAATTTTATGGCAGAAAAGGAACATCTGGTCCAATGACATCACTTTAATTAATAAATCAGAAGGATGAAGTTGGGAAGATGGAGCCACAGTCAAAGTAGACTCTATTTCTGGTGCTTGGGAAAAAGTTGGAATGGAGGAGTTCGTGTGCATGTGGAATCATCAGTGTGAGAGGTTTGCTGAGTCAGAGGATGAGATTCACAGAATAGAGAACAAGGATTCAGCAAAGCCCAGCACAGAACAGGTCTGGATCAAGGCAGAAAGAAGAATGCTGGGACACCAAGAACGGCAATATACAGATCACTGTCAAAGCTGGGTGCCGTGCACAGGGGCTCGTCACACGCTCTCTGCTTCGTGCACTTGTGAAACTTTTAATAATAAATAGAAGAGCATACAGGGCAGGCTTGGTGGGTGAGATTGAAGTCAGCTGTGGAGGGTCCATGTGCTAGTGAGGTTGAGAGCCTTGTGGATGCGGGTTGCTCAGAGAGTAGGAACATCTGAGGCTCGTGTTTTAAAGCGCTACTTGGTAATTGGCTTCTCTGAGAACTGTGCAATCCAAAATTAACATCGGACTGGATAGAGGGAGCTTCAAGTTCAGGTGGCCCTGATGGTGCATGATTGAAGTGGCTCAGGGAAGACTCCCAGAAAATATGTGCCTGGCCCTAGAGGCTGACATTCTACCATCATAATTTTAGCTTTTTCAACAAAGAATAGATCTCTTATTAACAAGGTCAATATGCCATGGAGAGACAAGAGATAGCATTTTTCATCAGTTATCAATCCCTTGGGGCTCATTCATTCGTTCATTCGTTATTATTAAGAAGCTTCTGTGAACTAAATGCTAGATGCCAAAAGGAATACAACAAAAGCAGTAACAATAACACTTTTTATGTAGCAAACACTGTACTAAAGGAGCTTTGCATATTCATTTAATCCTCATTAAAATGTTAACTATTTGGGAATATAAACATATTAGAACTAACTCAAAAATGTCATGAACAAGTAGGAGAAACATACATCTAATTAACAATGAGAATGCAGTATAGTACGGACTAATAGAGATGTCTGCCCAGGGCATTAGGGAAGCTCAGCAGAAGGGCATCTAACTCGGTATGCAGTCTGGGATGGGTGGGGCAGTCTTTTCAGGTCAGGAAAGACCTGGAAGACCTGTCCTTTCCTCTAAAGACAGCATGATGTAGCAGAAAAAGCCTGGCTGTGGATTCAGCGTGGCCCAGCTTCAAATCTCTGCCCCACTACCTTTGTGCTTCTACAACAAAATACCATAGACTGGGTGATCTATAAACAATAGAAATTTATTGCAATAGAAACAATAGAAATTTATCACAGTTTTGGAGGCTGGGAAGTCCAAGATCAAGGTGATAGCAGATTTGGTGTCTGGGAAGGGCTTGCTTTCTGTTTCACTGATGGCACCTTCTCTCTGTGTTTTCATGTGGCAGAAAGGGCAAACAAGCTCTCTTAAACTTCTTTCACAAGGGCACTAGTCCCATTCATTAGGGCTCCACTTCCAGGACCTAATCACCTCCAAAAGGCACCACCTCTTAATACTATGGCACTACGGATTTGGTTTCAACATATGAATTTGTTGAGGGGAACACAAACATTCAGACCATAGCGCCTACCACTGACTTGGGATGAATTATTTATCCTCTGAGCCTCATCTCTAAAAGAGAGTTCTAACACTTTCCTTATATTGTTCAAGTTAGAGGGTGGTGCAGAGGTACCAATTGTGGCTGATACTATAAGGGACTCACTAAGCACCTGTCCCAATTCCTCTGTAATCTACCTTCCTAGAAAGCTGGGATCCACATTTTCTAAGCTTGTGTCAACATGGGGCTCAAGTTTAGTTAAGAATTGGAAACTTCATAGGAATAGGAGGCAGAAGTGTGCAACATGGCTGGCCATTGGGTGAGGAGAAGTAGCCTTCTGTGGCCATAGCAAATATGAAAGCATCCAGTTCTTCCGAGGTGACTGTAGTAAAGCTTTGGTGTCTAGCTCCTAGTCCCATAGAGGCCAAGCAACAAGCAGCAGGGATTCTGCCCCAACAGTCCTGTGGTATTTGGGCTTGCTCTTGCCTGCTTTATTCCTGGCTGTGAGCCTTCCACACTGGGTTTTCTGCCCCACCCCAAAATTGTGCCTCCTCCTCCCAACATCTCAGACAAACTCCTTTCTGCTTAACCAGCAAAAGGGGTTCTGTTTTTTGCCACTAAGACCCCAGATACCAATGTCATCCATGGCTCCTTCTTCCCCTGTACCCCCAAATCCACTCTATCAGCAAGTCCTGTTGAGGGGATCTTTCCAATCTGTCCATGTCTTTCCATCCCCTCTGCTGCATCCCTGGTTCAGAACTCTACTGTGTCCTGCCCAGATCCCAGCCACTGCCTCCCTTCCACAGCTTCCCGGTGGCTCTCTCTGACCCCAGAATCACCCTCAGCCCACTTCATTCTCCACACTGACAGCAGAGTCATCTTCATAAAATGTCAGTACACTTGTGATATGGCCCATCACAAACTTACCTCCCACACACACTCTCTAGGCTTCAGCCTTGTGGAGTACTTTCTATTACCACATGTGTACTTGTTCCTGTCATCACCAGGGCTGTGTGCATGTTGCCTTTTCCTCCTAGAACTCTCTTTTCCCCTCTTACCAGGCTAATTTCCATTCATCTTTCAGGTCTTAGGTTAAATGTAATCTGCTTCAGGAGGCATTTCTTGGACTTCTCAAGTTCATGTTAGGGACCTCATTGCTTCTGTAGTACTCCCAAATGTATTATATTGCTGCTTATTTATCTGTGTCCCCTGCTAGGCCAAAAGCCCTGTGAGGGCTGGAATCTTGTCTGTTTATTTCATAATTATGCCTCCAAAATCTGGCACACAGCCTGAAACATTGTGGGCACTCAATAAAAACTAGTTAAATGAAGAATGGTGTCAAATGTGACAGAAAGGTCTAACGCATGAGGATTGAACATCGTTCATCCATGAGCTTGGCAATCAAGAGATCCCTGAGGACCTTGTGGGGCAGTCTCAGTGGAGAAACGGTGGCAGAAGCCAGTCCCCATGAGTGACAAGGAAGTGGGGAGATGGTTATCACGTCCCTCCCAGTGTGGTTGGTGGCCAAATGTTTCCATCGGTTAGCAGTGGGCAGGATGGGCGATGCCTGAGATATTTGTATGGAAAGAACGATGCCCCAAAGAGGAGCACAAGTGCTGCAGCACCAACTCCAGCGCTGACTTCTCCATTAGGTGCAGAACGTGCAGTTCTGAGGGCCCTCAAAACTGTTTTGATTTTCATTTCTTTTAAAATAAGCACAAAAATTGACTATAATCATAATAAATCCATAATAATGAATCCATCCATGATTATATTCATCTTTACACCAACGCAATAATAAAATATCATTTTTAACATTATTTGGTGGAGGAATGGGTTGTGAAGGAAGGCAAAGTGCCCAGGGCCCAGGGAAGATGTGATACAGCCATGAGCAACTTTGCGAACTTCACAATCTAGTTCTGCTTGTCAGATTCATTTGACATGAACTAGGTCACCGCTTTCTTCTCTCAGCCTCTGGCTCCCACCCTGGCTCTCTCATACTTCCTGGGCTGACCTGGGGCTGGCATCTACATGCTCTGATATTGAGGGGGGACTGTGGTCTGGAAAGGTCTTATCAGAGACTTTTTTTTTAAAAAGTTAACTACATTTATTGAGCTGTTATATTTCAAACACTGTGCTAAATGCACAAAAATTGTCTACATTAAAATATATGTTGTCATTAACATTTTTCTTTTTAAGGATATAATTTAATGATTTCAAAGCTAAAGGCAATATTGGTTTTCATGATTGTCACAGAGATATTGGGTTCAGCCTTTGGGTATGTCTGTTTCAGTTTCTGTTCACAGTTATCAAGGTCTATAGGTAAAGAAGATATCATCTTCCTGGAACTGTTGAGAGAAGACCCAGCTGAACTCTGCCAATGTAGTGTAGTATCTGGAAATAAGAAGTGCTGACTTTGTTCTATGAGGCAAATAGAAACTGCCATAAATGACTAGACAAACTAAAGGGGGGGAGGGGAAACACAAGGGGCCCCTGGGCAATGACTACTTCCCCTCCAAGGAAACTAAGGACCAAAGAAAGTTTATCAGAAAACATTTGGACTTGCAGACTCATTTCTCAACAAGGTAGCCTTAGTACCAAATATAGGCATAATTTGCTTTAGATAATGCAGAGCATTAAACTGAGGGATTTTTCAATTTTTCCTAATTTTATAAGAATCCCAGTGTTTTATAGGAGGTGAAGTTTCTCTGTAGCTCTCTGTGTGTGAGTAAGGCAGAGGTCAAAACAAGGAATTCCATCTCCCAGAGCTTTTCCTTTTGGGAACCACCTGCAACCAACATACAACAAAGCCACAATTTGGCAAATTGATGCCTCCCAATTTGTTCAAGCTATACTACAAGGCTGTAGTTACTAAAACAACATAGTATAGGCACAAGGACAGAGACATAGACCAATGGAACAGAATTGAGCA